>CATIWF010031102.1:0-98165 GCA_949630135.1 Balakata baccata
AGATATTATATATATATATATATATATATATATATATATATATATATATATATATATATATATATATATATATATATATATATATATATATAGCGGAGATACCTGACTCCGTTTAAAGTTGGGATGAAAATTAATATTATTTTCTTGCAGGGGTATGAGATAGGGACAAGGATATAAATTTATAAGCGGAGACGGAGAGAATGAAATCCTATTCCGATCTACCCCATTGCCACTCCTAGGTTTTGTCTTAAAACTTCAATGTATGCTGCTTTCTTCAACTTTACAATGTTAAACTCTTTCAGTCTTTTTTCTGTGCCTCAAAATTTGCATTTTTTTTCCCGTCTCACCTTTTTAATTTCAGTCATCATCTGCCACAATCATGAAGGTTCACGCATGCCCTTCTGTTTTAGTTCTACCTCATTATTCTTAATTCCATAGTGTCTTGTGTCTAATTCTGCAATTATCTTATAATTGATTATTATCTGCTGGATTGTGTGAGTGAAATAATGAAGCAGGCAAGAAAGTCAAATGTTCCAATTGTTGTAGATGGGGTATGGGGTCATCGGTCATGTGTCGGATCTTTTTAAGATGTGTGCCTCATTCGTTGCTTGTCCATACCCTTTACAATAGGCATTTAACTGTGCTTTAATGTAAAATGTTATCCCCAGGATGGACTCTTTCTTGTAACAAACAGTCTTGATCTTGTTAGTAGTTATCCCTTAGCTGTCCTGATCCCAAATGTTAATGAATACAAACGCCTGATTCAAAAAGTTGCGAATTGTGAAGTAAATGATCAGGATGCTCGTCAGCAATTACTTTCTCTTGCCAAAAGGTAAAATTTTGATTTAATTGAAATGGAGTTGGAATGTTTCTCAAGCACTTGATTTATATGCATCACCCAGCACAGCAATTGCTTCTTATCCGTGCATACTCAGTATTAATTGGCTGATGAGCGGAAAGTTGAAGTGGGTTTTGTTTGACTTGTGCAAGCATATTGGGGTAACTGGGATGGAGATTAGTCTAGTTAACCATCATTCTAAGGAGCATGTCATGGGAATGTACCCAACAGTTTGTAGTTGCTAAACTCTATTTCTCTGTTCTGCATCTAGCACCCTTCTTGGATCATACAATGCAAGTACAGCGCTTGGCTGTATCTTTTCAATTCTATATTTCTTTGACTTTCTGATGCATAGAATCTTTATTGGTCAGGATTGGTGGTGTAACTATCTTACGAAAAGAAAAGTCTGACATTATCAGTGTGGTGAGATAGGTATGCGATGGATAATATGATTATCAGATAATGGTGATTTTACAATTTCTTGTTTTTCTAGATATGTATTCGCATAATTTGCCAAGTTACTTGCTCAAACTGGATTTGAGTTGGAATATTATTATATTGCCTTCTAGCCTAATTTTTGAATTAATTATTACTTACTCATTGGCTTATAAAATCACAACTAATTTTATATTAATTATTATTAACTAGTACAGTCAAATCAGTGAGCATTTACGGTTCACCTAGGCGTTGTGGGGACCAGGGTGATATCCTTTCTGGAAGGTAATTGATTATCTTACTTTTCTATATTAGATTTACATTATATATATATATTGACATAGATTTTTTATTCATAATTTTCCTTTGGAATGTTATAATTCCATTTTCTAGCATAGGTTTTCTGCATCCAAACAATTTCTGCCTAGTCTCTCTAAGTAATATTTCTCACCCTATTCTTCTTCTTCTTCTTCCAAAAACTAATTGATTTTCAAATCTGCACACCCAGCCACACCCAATTTCTAATACTTATTGTTGAAATTACAAACCAATGCTCACTCCATACAGAAATTAGAGCAAGTACAATCTTTATGGAACTTGAAATCCACCCCCAGTTGAACTACATTTGATTGGCTTCAAAATGACCATAATTTAGGGCATGAATTTCAGATTGGGATGCTCAATTTTCATCATGAAAGAAAACAAGGATTTCAAGAGAGAGAAGGGAGACGGAGTCAAGAGAGTGGGAGGGGAAGAGTCTTATACGCCTTTTTTTCTTTAAAAAAAAAATAATAAAATGATCTTTTTACTGCTGAGTATTTGATGGTGAGAAATATATATGATGCGATCATTTTTCTCAGAGAACAACTTTCAAAGAATTTGATGCATCTATGACTACCCTTATTTTGAGGGGGGTAAAAAAAGAACTCAAAATACGCATTGTTGTATTCAATTATTATATATGATGTACTTTTCCTCGGTGGCAGTGTTGCAATACTTTTAGCCTGGGCACGCCGACGTAACTTAGCCGCTGGAGGGAATCAGAGCATTGAGTACTGCTGTATACGCTATCCCAATCCATAAACTAGTGTACTCTGATGTTCCTAGTTATTTATTTTTGCGAGCTTACGTTCCTTTGAAATTGGTGCAGTCCCTCAAATCCAACAGTGTTGGGATGCATTGCTGGATCTGCTTTGTTGAGAAAGGCTGCCTCACTTGCATTTGAGAATAGGAAAAGAACAACTCTCACCGGTGATATCACTGAGTGCTCGGTAAAAAGGTAATAACCCAGTAGAAAATGGTTTTCCAAAGAATTTGTTCAGCCTGTTGATATTGTTGAGAATTCTGCATGTTCTGACCACCTACAAAAAGATCTTCCGGCAGCCTGATGGCTTATGCTTGTTGAGTGTTTATAATATCAAGTAGTGCACAACATTTATACTCCGACGGGTTACTTTCATGGTAAGTCCATATTTGGCGATTGTTCAAGTTGGATGCATACATAAAGCAAAAGGAACAATGAAATCCTATCAACAAGCAAAATTATCAAAAATACCTGCATACATATCCTTGAGTATATAACTTGATAAAAACGACAAAAGAAATTATAAAATTATAGAATCAAGCTCAAACATACTGTGATTTCCATAATCAGACTAAGAATTTCTACCTTTAAGCTTTAAAATAGAACCTATGATAGTCAATTTACTCCCCTTCTGCCTCAGGTTTTAACTAGAGCAACTGCACGGTTGGCTTGATCTCAAGAGTCTGCAGGTGGCTGCTGTTGTTGCTGTGGCCATATTGGCTGGGCAGTGTAAGGACGAGACTGCTGTCCATAAAGAGCTTGATCCACCACAGGCCTACCAACACTCATGCCTGGAGCAGAAACCTGTGGGGCAAGCTGATGAGGTGGCATATAATAGTAAGGAATAGCTTCAGGTGTGCCTCCAACTCTCGGAACAGATGCAAGCACTTCATCTTTCAAATCCTCCCTCGGCACGATATCAACTAAAAAATCAAAAATATCAGTCCTAGTAATGGCTGCAGCTATGTCATTCTTTTGGAGGGTTCTCCTTTTGTTCTCCTCTGTGTGATTCCAAGACCGTAATGTCAATTCAAGAATGAACATCTCACAGGCCCTGGCAAATATGACCGGTGCTTCAGCTGATATCATCCTTACATCCTCGTCCGCCTTCATAATTTTCTTGATCCTGGCCAATGGCAAGCTGTGGTTCTTAAAATCAGTAGTCTGCTCAATTTCTTGGTATTGATTTGCCCAAAAGCTCTGGAGTTGTTGCTGTAGTTGCTGTTGCTGTTGCTGGTGGATATGCTGATAAGCAAGGTGGTGCTGGGCAAGCTCCGCTTGAGATGCACCAATACTCGCAGGCTGAGCAGCAGTACCAGAAGCTCCCATCATCTGGCTCTGTTGATACGACGATATGCCATATGGAACCGGAGCTGCATTGGCAGCCATACCAGCTGCAGAAGCCTGTCCATGCCCTTGCTGATCCATACTGGCGTTGGCTAAGACAATTCTTTATGCTACCGCTTCTTCAGCAATATGCAGACAAACAATCAATTACATAAGCAAATTCAATTTCGAACTTCTTTCTAATGTAAACCATAAAAATTAAATTCAACTCCTCTTTGGATTAAAACCCAAACAAAAGCTGCAAGCTGCCAACAATTTAAATCAATAACAAACACACAAATTAGAAACACAAACACAAATTATCTAAGCTAAAATTGCTGAGGTTTAATATCATAATTTGCAATTGCACATTCCGTCAACTCATTAGCCGCCGCCCCCCCTTCCCTTTTTTTTGCATGTGACAAAAAGGGTAAGAAACAGAAATTAGAAGAACACTTAAAAACTCGTAGAACTAAGTCTTGTAAATAGTAACGTCAAAGGCTTGTAAGAGAAACACTCAATTACTATAAACGACAAAGATTTTCATAACCAAATCGAACTGTCCTTTTTTGTTGCCCTAGAAAACAAACGAAACTCACTGCCCACAAAAAGGGGTAAAAAAACAGAAATTGCTATAAAAGCTGAAATATAAATAAATAAATACCTTGGCTGGTTGGGTTGATTCTTGTTTCTTGATCTTCCTCAAACGCTAAAACCTAATAGAAAGTAGAGAAGAAGGGAAAGAAAGTAAATTACTGCCTGAGACTTGCACACAGAAAGAGCTAGAAAGATTCAATTTTTTCTTTTCTAGTTTTCTTTGGGAATTAGAAAGCCTTCATAATTAAAAAAAAAAAAAAAAAGAAGGGATCGAAGTAGAGAAAGAGTGGAAGATGAAGCTGAACTTGGGGTTTGGTATAAACTTTCTTTCTTTTCTTCTTTTTGGCTCTCTCCCTCAATCTGAGACTGACTCCACTATAAGAAGAGCCAGCTTGATACTATAACTTTCGGTTTGACCTTTCTTCTTGACTATTGTACCCTTCCTCTTAAATGTAAATTACAAATATATTTTAGTGAAAAAAAATTATAATTATAATTTAATAAATTTATAAATTAAAAAAATTAAAAAAAAAAAATCACTTTGCAAAATAGCGTTAGAGACAAGCAACAATGACGCGTTAAAAGGAGAATTTTATTGATCCTATAATTTTTTTTAAATGATTTTAATATATGATATAAAATTTTACCTGTAAGTGAGAAGGTGAATAAATAATTAATGTATGTATAAAATTTCATTTTTTCTAAATTAACTAATGCTATTGATGCATTCTATTTTCTTAATCAACAATATTTAGAAGTTTATTGGAATTGAGATAAATTAAGTCTACTATATTATTTATGAACTATTATAATAATTAAATAATATATATTTCATTATTTATTTTTATTAATTAAAATAATTATATTAATTTATAAATAGTAAAGTAGATTTGATATACATAAGAATTTCTCTTGATACTAATTAAATAGGCTGCGAGTCATATCAAACTATTAAAGTGTAAAACTTTTAGAATGTAGATTATTTTATTCATAAAACTTGGGACACAAACTCCTCCTTCCATGGAGATTTAAAATTTTACTTCAAGCAAATTTTATTTTTAGAAAGGAAAATATTACATATTTCAACATTTTTTTCTAATTTGTTCCAATTAATATAAAATATTTATATTTTTAATATAAATTAAATAAAATAAATAAATGAATAGATAAAATATAAATATTTTATATTAGTTAAGACAAAAAATATTTAAGTATTTAGCATTTCTCTTTTAGAAACAAGAGATTGTTAATAATTTTTTCCACTAAGCCTCAACTTTTTCCCTACATTTTCTTTCTAATCCCTCAACTTTTTTCCTACATTTTCTTTCTTCTTCCTTTCTCTTTTTCCACTAATCCTTCAACTTTTTTTCAACATTTTCTTTCTTCTTCCTTTCTCTTTTTTCCTATCTTTGCTCTTCTTCTCTCCTCCTCCTCCCTACACTACTAGCAACTTCATTCACTGTTAAAACGACCTCCGATTATCATAAAATTTGAATAATAACTAATTTTCTATTTTCTTATCACTTTGGTAATATTTGTTTTTCCAAAATCTAACCAAATTTGCTAGATTGGCGAGGAGAAAATAGAACGTTAGGGTTGCTCTCATATTTCTCCTATTTTTGACTTTCATTTTGCAATTTTGATACTAAAAATAGTTTCAGAGAGTCGAAATATTTTAGACTAAACAATTTGAACTCTGAAAATCACCGCTTGAGGACTGATTGGAAAACAAAAAATCAAGAATAATGTTGTACTCTCCATTTTTCCTATTTATCTCCTTCATTTTTCAAATTTAACTTTGGAAATCGCCTCAAAAGATCCAAAAACCTTGGAAAAAATGGTTTGACTTCCAAAAACCACCGTTTGAAAGCTGATTGGGAACAATTCTTTCACTCGTTATACATATAACTTACATATAATTAACATATAATATTTTTTGCGAAGATAAATTTAAATTAAATCATCTATGATAACTTGGTTATACGTTAATTATATGTGTATGTGCATATAAAACATATATACTCAACTTATAGCAAACTTAAACATATTTATTATTATTATTATTATTATTATTATTATTATGCAGCATACGTATACTGTATATGCATTATGAACACTATTTGAATATTATATATAAATCGTATTCAATATATATTATTTTAATATAATATTTAAAGAAAATTATATGGTGTGTATTTTGTGTTAGAATTATTATATCACAACTCACAAAAGCGCTAGGATTAATATAAAGCTCTGATTGCAGTTGTTTGAATCATGCTTTGTCCTCGTTAGAAATTCTTCGTTTCTTCTTATTTCTCTAATGTTAGTCAAATATGGGTGAATTTCGTGCACTGTATCTCAACGTAAATTATAACAATTTAATATTACAAATATTATTTATAATATAAAGATATTTCAATTATATAAATTGTAACAGTAGTCCAAAAATTATTTATAATATAAAGGTATTCAATTATATAAATTGTAATAACTCAGTATTTCAAAAATTATTTGTAATACAAAAGTACTTCAACTTTTATTTTGTAAGTAATTAATATTTGTATCTTCAGCTATTAGAACTCATTTAGTCAATTAAAAAGATTAAATAAAAAAATTCAAAAACTATTTTTGGAACACTCAACAACACTCTTAAACATCCTCTTAATCTCTTTAATAGAAGTATAATATGAATATCTAGATAAATTTTAATAAAAATAAAATTAACTATTAATTTTATTTTTATTAAAATTTAGTTAATTTTATTTTTATTAAAATTTATCCAATGTATATATTTCATATTAAATTTATGTTAGGGAGACGGTCAAATATGAAAATACTATTTAGTTATAAAATAAAAATTAAAATATTTTTGTATTACAAAATAATAATTGATGTATTTATGTGTTATAAATAATTTTTGAAATACTGAGTTATTACAATTTATATAATTTAAATACTTTTATATTACAAATAATACTTCATATACTAAATTGTTATGAGTTATATAATTGAAGGATGGTTGGTATGACAGGTCAAATATTGAAATTTGATTAGAAATTAAAGTTCTTTTAAAATATAAAAAAATATTATTTTATTAAAATATTGTAATAAAAATACTAATAGGAGGGAATCTGTATTAAGAGTTTGAGACTGCTGATGGGACACTCAGAAAAAAACAAATTACAGAACTCAACTTCCAGCCACACACTACTTTACTCCTTCATAAGTTTGACTTTTTCCCGTCTAGGCCTCCCATTGATCACTCCAAAAATAAAAAGAAAACCCCCTGCGGTTGGCTCCATAAGCTATCCTTTCCAAACCCACCACTCCCCAATAGGATTGGCACAGAGTGAGAATTCCTGTTCTGAGCGGAGCTTTGCCCTGAATGGGACAGGGATTTTTCGACTCGCCCATAAAAACTTAATAATTATAAATAATTTTTTTTTATTTTTAATAAAAATAATTTATTATAAAATACAATAATATATATATATATATATATAGTGATTAACGAATAAAAGCATAATTTATACAATAAAATATAATATAATAATATACCTTTTATATTATTTAAAAAAATACATCCAATATAAGATTTAAAAACATTTGAAAAATTAACATTAAAAATTAAAAAATTTGAAATATATAAAAGTATATCCCATATAATATTTAAAATAAGAAAAATATTATTTTTTGCTAAAGGTTCAAATAAATTATGGAATTAATTTGATTAATACTATATAAAAAATTTGTATTTGACATTGTTAAATTAATAAGGATTGAATTACAAATTAACTTAATTTAAGCATAAATTAGTCTTCCTTTGAACTTATTTGTAAATTAAAATCTATAAAAATCATAGCATATAAAATTCATAATAAATTAAATTAATTAATGATAAAATATTTTATTCTATTATAAAATTATATTTTAAATATTTATTGGAGGTACACAATTTTATTATATAAATTTTAATTTATTTCAAAATAATTTTTTTATGTTAAAAAAATTATATTTAAGAGAAGTGAGATCCCTGCAAGAGTGGATTTAAGGACAAATATATTTCTGTTAGTACGACGAAAAAGGAATGCGGATGGAGATCATCCCTGTGCCCCTATCCCACCCCATTGCCAAATTTATTCTCTACCATCTAAAATATTTGGCGTTTTTCTCTCCTTTTAAACTCATTGTCAAAGAGAATTTGGAAATCCATGTTGAAATTAAACTCTCAATCGTTTCATTTACTTTCTTTGTACATTTCTTCTCTCTTATAAGTATGAACAAGAAGTGAGAATGACAGAGATGCAATATATAGAAAAAGTAATTGAAGCGAACCCGCAATCAAATAGGAAAGTATGCTCGATTGCTTCGTCCAGTGGCTGCAGACTTGCCATATCTTCTATGCTCTCATCAAAAAATTGAAAAGAAAAGAAGGAAAAAATTTAAAAAAAAATCAAAATCAAGTAAAACTTGTTCGTCTTCTCAGGCTCTTTAATCTCCTCCACGGCGTCGGTGCTTCCATCGGCGCTGGCATCTTTGTTCCAGAACTATCACTCATGATGCTGGACCTGGTATCTTCCTTTGACCTTCTCAGAAATCCAATTCTTATTGTGATATCTGTGTGAGAAGTTGATAAGATAAGAAGTAAAAATTTACAGGGAAAGTAAATTGGAGGAAATGAAACATCATGGGACTATACACTGAAAAAATCTTTGAAAATCACTTTAGTGTCATTTCTTCAATTTTATTTCAGAGAAGTGACAAATCACTAGCTAGCTAACATGTTTGATTAAGACTGGCACTTGGTAGGACTTGATATTGCTTACTCTATATAACATGTTTGATATGTTTCTAGAATATAATCAATTACTCCACCAATTCTTTTAGTGGAATTTTTTCTTTTCTTTTTTTAATTTTTAATCAGATATCAGTAAAGTACATCAGATAGAATGTCAAAGACGACAAATTACTATCTCAAAAGTTTTAAAAAAATTGTATAATTAAAATTCGAATTCAAAATATTTGATTAAATTAAAAGAATTTTATACCAATTGATTCAATGTCCCTTGAATTATTGTTTTTCCTTTCACACTGCACAGATTGCAATTATTTTTTTTCTTTTTGTCAGGTATTTCTAATATTTATCCACACCCTGAATGAGTGACTGCTCCAATGAGTTAATATAAAACGAATTAAGCCAAATAAAGATTACAAGAGTATGAAGAAAAACACTCTTTTTTCTTTTAACTATTTTTGTTAATTGCAAAATCTTTTTTGGTTCAAAACAAGAAGCTTCATAATTTTGAATAAACAAAAGGGTTTTCTTTAACAACTAATATCATATGCATTCTTGAATTACAAGTTGGCAATTACAAAAGTGAGGAATACTAAAGATATTTTTCATTTTACAACGCTAACTTTTCCAATGGTCAAAAGAAGAAAGAGAATAAAAAGAAAAAAAAATTATTTTTAAAAATTTCTCTTCTAAATAATTAATCAAAAAATGAATATTAGAGAGTGTCCTATAATGAAATGTTCTTAGCATTTTTTTTTTTTAGTATCCTTAGTTATAAAAATAAGTGGTCGATTCCAGCTCTCAAACCAACAAAACGAATCAACCAATCATTGAAGATTTTCATTAATTAACTAATCTATATGGACCAGGTTTTCAAAATTACTTTCTCCGTTCCATTCTAATGATCTCTTTTTGTGTTTCATTTGGATTTGATAAATTATTTAATAGATTTAATTATAGAGAAAAAAAACCGAATGGAACAACATTACCTCTATAATTAATATACTAAATGAATTAAAATATATAACATTTTACAAAACTAATTGATAAAAATAAAGTTAATACAAGGATAAAATAGAAAAAAATAATTAATGTTGCATTGAAGTCAAAATAATTGGAATTTTTTTTTTATTTAAAAAAGAGACAATTAGTTTAGAATGAAGATAATATTAACTAATTTATTAAATTGATTAATCTGTTAACAATTAGGGCTAGTTTAATTGGTATACAAACCATGACTAGTTATAGCTAAAGTGGGAGGTCTTAATCGATTTTCTTAGTTAACTACAATTCACACATTTGTTGATAAATCACTCATCGGTGAGGATCGTTAATTGAATTCTTATATCATGTACTCTGATCCATTTAGTATTATGGACCAATAGTCTATCATACGTATAAAAGATTATGGCAATTTTATAAATAAAATAAATTTACATAGTTATTAAATACACGGTGACAATTTTATAAATATTCATCATCTGCTTATTGAAAAATGTTAATTACTTTATTGATAAATATTCATTAGTTTAATAAAAAAATTCACTGTAAATAAAATAAAAGTTTATTAGTTTATTATTGAAAAAAATTAAAGAAAATAATATAATATTTATTAAATTATTATATACACAGTGTATTTTTATCAAAGAGGATTTAATCGATTTATATCTATAGATTAAAATAAAAAAGTCGTAAATGTTCATCATCTGGTTATTGAAAAATGTTCATTATTTTATTAAAAAATGTTTATTATGAATAAAATAAAAATTTATTAGTTTATTACTACAAGAATTAAAGAAAATAATATAATATTCATTAAATTATATATACAATTAGACCTGGCCATTCCGGTTCGAAACCAGCTGAACCGGACTGGAACCAGACTAGATCGGTGGTCAATGGTTCTTGGCTAGAACTGGATCGGAACAGTTGATGGACCGGTTCTAGGCCGATTCAGCCGAATTCGAAACTGGAACCGCCAGTTCCGATTCAAAACTGGCCGGTTTCGGTTCCAAACCAGAAAAAAAAAACATGAGCAGGCAGGTGGGACCCCTTGCCTGCGCACGTCAGAACGGTTAGTGACCATTCTGATGCGCAGCCTAGGGACTTGATACGCGTCAGGTCCCTCCCCTCTCCCTTTCAGATATATTTTTTTAATTTTTTAAAATTAATTTATAACATAAATATTTTAAAAAATAAATATAGTAAAAGACAAAAATGCTGCTACAATAGAAAAATAACATATATAATTTAATTATATTTTTATCTTTTCAACTATTCAAAATTTTCTCTATAAATACCTTAATTCATTTCATTAAATTTTATCTTAATTCTATATACGTACTTCCTCAAATTCTCTCAATTACACAAAAAAATTATTTGTTTCTCTTAAATTCTCTCTAGTCTCTCTAATTACACTCTAATTTTTTTTAAATTCTATAATTCTCAAATTTTTCTCTCTTTATTCTAAAAAATGGCAAACAGTAGTGGAAGAAGCAATTTCAATTCCAACAATTTTTTTGTGGATATGGAAAATTATGATAATTTTGTTAATGAAGAGGAGGAGATGACAAACGAATTGGGTTCCGCACATAGCATTCAACAAAACCAAAGAATGACATATAATATTCTAACAAATACGAGTCAATGGTCAGATCAAAAACTTCACTCATCCAATATTTTTCAAATTCATTTCAAGAAAATACAACAAAATGATGGTTAATTACAAATTGTATGCAACTATTGTGGCCAAACTTACAAATTAAAACAAGGTGGTGGGTATGGTACTTTCAAAAGGCATTTGGAAAATAAACATGTAGCTCAACTTGGTATTGCGAAAAAACAAACTCAAATCTCCGAGTTTGCAGATTCGCCTTCTAACTCTCTATTATTTCAATATAATGATGAAATGTATAAATAAGAAATGACAAAAATAATAAGTGTTGAAAATTTATCTTTTAGTTTTGGTAAAAAAGTTAGCTTTAATAATTTTTGTCAAACTGCTTTAAATTCTGTTGCTAAATGTGTTCCAAGAAATACTCTTAAACGTACTTTATTTAAATTGTATAATGAAAATAAAAAACAATTGTGTAAATTTTTTTTTTTAAATGGACGCGTTGCAATTTTGTAGTGATATTTGGGGTGATTATTGGCGTATATATTCATATATAAGTATAACATATTATTGGATTGGTGATGATTAGATTATCCAAAAAAGATTATTTGCATTTAGAGTATTTGATGATAGACATACAACAGATAATATTTATAAAATAATAAAAAATATTTTCGAAGAATATGGTTTAGTTAATAAAATTTTTTCAATCGGTTTTGATAATGCGGCAACTAACACCACTTCTATTAGAGAGCTTCAATTTCTATGTCAATCTTATATTGGTAGGAAAATTTTTTCATATTAGATGTGCATGTCATGTTTTAAAATTTGAGTGTGCAAGTAGGTTTAAAAATATTGGGTGATACAATTGAACTAATAAAATAAGTAATTATTTATTTACATGGACATCCCTAAATTATAAAATCATGAATTCGATTTTATCGTGAAAACAGAAAAAGACTGAAAAAATTTTCACAGGATGTCCAAACTCGTTAGAATTCTACATTTGAATTAATCAACTAGTCATACGCATATAAAAATTTATTATGCTCATTTATTTCTACTAATGTGGCGCAAATTAATTTATATCCACAATATTGAGATGTTTGTAAAAATCTTTTAAAGATTTTAAAAGTTTTTAATGATGTAACATATGTTTTAAGTGGTGTTTATTATCCAATATGTCATTTATTTTTGGCTCAATGTATAATATTGTTGATGTGTTTAAAGAGTATATAAATAATGTTATTTTGCGTGATGTTATATTTGTCATGCAACATAAGTGGTTATCTTATTTTAAAACGATTCATTTACTTAATTTTGTATATTGTATTTTTGATTCTAGGTGTAAAATTACAATGTTATATGAATATTTGTAAATTTATTATGAGTGTCTTGATATTGAGGATGTTAGTGTTGATTCAATTGTAAATGAAATTAGAAGAAATATTTACGATCTATTTAATGAATTTAGTAATTTATATAATATTCATATTTCCACTAGTTCTAGTCATGAAGATGTTGAACTGCGAAGTGTAAGAAGAAGTGATCGTTTGATGTTAAAAAATTATAAAAAAAACTCCAATCATCTACTGATTCACCCGAACTTAACATTTATTTAACAACATATTTTGAGTTTGGTAATAGTAAAGCAGGTAAAGAGTTTCTTATTCTTGAATGGTAGAGTCGCCACCAAAACACTTATATCGTCCTTATCCAAATTGCAAAACAAATTTTTGCATATCCAGTTTCAACAGTTGTTGTTTAACAAGCATTTAGTTCGGGAGGTAATATTTTGGACGAGACGCAATTAAGTTTAGCTCCCGAATTATTTGAAACTTAAGCATGTGTCGTTGTTGGACTAAAACGGCCCTAAAATAACAAGAATTTGAAAAAGAAATATAAGATGAAAAATTAACTTCTACGACCGAAGGAATCAGTGACACATCCAGCACCAACGGTTTATATTAAATAAGGTAAATGAGTATTCAACAAACTTAAAAGGTAAGAGAACTACGTAAGTTTTGATTCCTCTAAATTCCAAGAAGATACATAGTCAACTTAATTAATGGTAAATAAAATTAAGTTCAAACCAATTTATTACCTTTAATATTCTTTTCAATTTTTTTTTCAAATTTAATTTAAATATTTTTTAAAATTACAAATAAATATTCCACTTATAAATTTTTAACATTATTACTTTCATTTTTTTTCACATTTAGCTTAAATAAATTTTAAAATTAAAACTAAATATTCCACTTAAAATTTCTTTAATTTATTACTTTTAAATATTTTTCAAATTTAACTTAAATATTAATTACTTCTTCTCTTATTATCCTAACTCAAATTATCTTCTCAATTTATACAATTAACTCCAAATAATTACAATTTATATAAATAATACATTATTTTAATCTTAATTATATTTTTTTAACTTATAAATTATTTTTAATTATTAAATTTAAATTTAATTTTATATTAAAAAAATAAAAAATTTGAACCGACTGAACTGGCCTAACCTGGACAGAACTGGCCGGTCCGTCCCATAGCCGGTTCCCGTCTGGTTCAAATTTTTTTGAACCGTGGAACCGGTTATGAACCGTTGCCCAGGTCTATATACAATGCATTTTCATCAAGATGATTTAATAGATTTATATCTATAGATCAAAATAAAAATATCGTAAGTATTCATCATCCGGTTATTGAAAAAATATTCATTATTTTATTGAAAAATATTATTAGTTCATTGTGAAAATGTGAAAGTTCATTAGTTTATCACCATAAAAATTAAAGAAAATAATATAATATTCATTAAATTATATACACAATATATTTTGTTTCAAAACTCTAAGTTTATTAGCAATGAAGTAAAAGATTTATTAGTTTATTGAGAAATATTCATTATGAATGAAGTAAATGTTCATTAGTTTATCAATAAAAAGTTCATTAGTTTATTGGTAAAATATTTATTAGTTTATTAATAAATGTTCATTTTATTTCTTTGTGTATTTAATTTAATAGATATTTTTTGTGTTTTGATTTATAGATATGAATTCATTGAATCATTTTAAAAAAAATTCAAAACGTAACAAAAATCGAGACAAAATGCACCAAAAAAATAACAAATCGCATCTGAAAAACACAATAACTGTTGATTTTATTTTAGAATAAAATGAATATTTATTGATAAAAATAATGAACATTTTACTAATAAGCTAATAAATATTTTACTAATAAACTAATGAACCTATATTAATAAATGAACATGTGTAAGTTTGCTTTATTTATAAAATTGTCACTATATTTTATTATCACTTACACATATGAGGTTCATAATGTTCTATGGACCTGCGTCCATTATATAATTTGCCTCATTAATTAGTTTCTCAAAGTTTTGTTGGGTGTTTTTGATTATTGGATTCACTAGTAGAGGACATAATTTCATGAATCCACTCAATCAGATTGGGTTGTACAACAATCCTAATTTCAGCCTAAATCAAAGTTACTTGAGGATTTTGCATTAAATACTCAATTTTAACTTTTCCTTTTAAAATTACTACCACTTTTGTGTTTTTTTTTTCTTTTCCAATTTTCTTTTTTATTTTTATCTCTCATTCCTTCTTTTTTCCTCTACTGGTATTTCTTCATTTTTCTTCTCCCTTTTTTTTCCTTCACTATTCTAGTACTGAGTTCATACCCAGAAGACAAATAACAACGATCAAAATCAACCACAACATTTGAGGGAAAAGATTGAAGGGGAAAGATGAAAAACCTGGATCCCATTAGGGGATTTAGCTGTTATGAAGACTCAAACCTAAGCTTCGGTTTCGTTGATGTTTTGAGAATTGAAGATGCGAATAGAGGCAATCCTAGGGGTGATCTTCAACGATGAGAGCTTAAAGAAATTTTGGTCTAAAGGACTAAGCAAAAAGAGGTATGCAATTGGATACTTATGCTTGGGGATTGTTGGAGGCTTTTGCTTGAATTTCACCAGTACTACCACTTCATACCATATATATAATTAAAATTTAACTAAATAAATATTCCTATCATTTTATGTTGGGACTTGGGTGGCTGTTTTCATAGTGGATCACAGAGGCTATATATTGTAGGATTAATAAGTAAATAACCTAATTTTTTTATCTTGATCATCATCGCCTAAATCTATCTACATGATTTTTCTAAGTAAAATTATTATGTTTATTTATGATTATTATAGGTATTATTATGATATATTTGAGATATTCTTAAGAAATTTTCAAGATATGCTCAAAGAATTTATAAGAAATTACCAAGATATTTCCAAATTATTCTGAACCAATGTATACTTGAGATACTCTTAAGGATACTGAACCATGATATACCCAAGATATACCAGAAATGTAACAAATGTGCAATTTTTTGTATACTTTAGGGTAACTTTTTAAATTTAGGTACTATTATAATATTTTTTAGATGTTTTTTATTGGTTTGAAAAGAAACTTTAAATAGACATAATGTTGTAATATTTTAGGAGTTTTTTTTTTGTCATTTTTGAAAAATTTCCAAGTTAGTTGCGTGAGGCCAACTGTTTTAAAGATTTTACATAAAATACTAGCTTTTAGCTTTTTGTTTTTCAAAATTGTTTTTTTCCACTTTTTCACTTTCTTTACATTTTTTTGCTATTTTTCCATTTTTTTTTGGAAAAGTTCAAAAAACATGTATGTGGTTTACCACTTTTGTAACTTTAAGTATATGATATTTTTTGTGCAAAATGAATATTGTAGTTAACACTGTTGGCAATTTTAAGTATATTGCAGTCACGCCATCTAAAAATCTCAATTGGTAGTGTTTCTCTCTCCTAATTTGCACTAATATCATCCTAAATGGCTCTAATCTATCTTACATGTCATAAATCCTAAATCCCTTCTATTTTACATAACTGACAAACCCTAAAAATTGAAATTGCAGAGGAAGAGAGAAAAAGGACCTTGAGAAGAGCATATTGAAGTCGGAGGGAAGAATAGCACTATAAAGAAGAGATGATTTTGGATTCGGGTTCAACATCTCGAAGGGATTCTGCAATGGCAAAATGTAAGTGTTCATTATCGTCTCTAATTATATCATCAAAAAGGGCAGAGTCATATGAGAGACGGTTTTAAAGGGTGTGCAACTATTCCAAGATGTTGTGATTTTTTTGAATGGGTGGATAATGAGGAGTGTTGGAAGTGTAGGAAAACATTACCATATTATCTTCGAAAGATTGAAGAAATAGAGATTGAATTGCTAGAGAGTAAAGCCAAGGAAGTGGAAATGCAGAATGAGATGAGTAAGATGTGTGAGAAAATTGGTAGTTATGAAATACATGTGGAAATTCTAGTGGAGGAGAACAACAAGATTAAGAGCAAGCTAATTGACTGTGAGTGTGAGGTAGCAGAAACCAAAATGGGATGAGTATTTGTCATTTTTTACTATTCTATGTATTGGTTGTAGCAATAGGAATTTTTTCACATCTTGTTGGATAAATGAATATAGGTATATTGGCACATATGTACCCCTAATTTAGTTTTATGAAATGTGTTTGATGAAATATCTGAATGAATGAAAGACTCATCATGTTTTATTGTTCATGTAAGCTTTGAATTTTGATATACATAAACACCTTCATTTATTTAAGCAATACAATTGAAATATGATCATTTGAAGTAATACAATTCTAACATTCACAAAATTCTAAACCTATAAAGTGGAAGCAAGTGGGTGGAAGACAATGAGTGAGCATTTTAATAAGAGCAATTTGCCATGTGAAACAAAATAGTGGTCATTGTGATTAAAAAAAGTTGGTTGTACATTCAATAAAGTTTGCATTTCAATCAAAAAAGTTGATTCCCTAAACAAAGTTGTGGCATTCCCTTACAATAAATATCATAGCCACATCACCAAAAAAGGCGGTCAAATTATAAAAGATTCCAGCCACATGACACAAAAAAGCCAGCCATATAACAACTAAATGACAATCACATTACAAATAAATGGCAACCATATTACAAAAACAAAAAATTACAAATCCCATATCAACCATAAGAAAAAATAGTTAAAAAATTCTTATAGCCAGATCTGCAAGATTTTCAGCTCTCTTGTTATTGTTCAAAACAGATGAATAAGATTGTTACTTGTTTGATGTAGAGGGAGATTGCTGTTAGTTTGTTGTAGAAGGAGGTTATTACTGGTTTGCTATTTGGGGATGCCTAAATGGGTTCCTTGGTGGAAGTTTCTTTCTTGAATGAGTCTTAGAAGTGGAGGTATGGGCATTTGATTGAGGAACACGGCCAGAAGTTATAACTGTTTGTAAAGATGCCTAAAAAAATGTATTAATAGTGAATAAGTAAGTTATGGAAAAGGTTGAGATGAACAAGAAATTTTAAGATTCAAAGTGGTAGCTAAATTACATCAGTCCATTTGTGCTTTTAACTGGTTGCGAAGAGCTTCCCCTTTATATTGATGTTCTTAAACTCACATTTCTGCACCCATATTGAGATGAACTAGCTCCTTTTTTAGTCCTTCTTCTTGTTTCATCATATGAATATACAAGAAAATATGAAGCATGTTTAATAAAAAAACATGACTCCACACAAGAAAAATTTAGGGACAAATGACATACCATATTAGATTCTATATTAGTTTGCGATCTTGTTCTTTTCCTTGATTAAGTTTTATCCTTGGCCAATCTATTTTTCTTTTCCATGAGGTTTCCCCTATGACACTAGCCTTACATCTCCTGACATTATGGCCAACTTGCTTACAATTACCACAAACCACTTAACCACTAGCCTTTGACATCCTAAATTGATTTCTAGCTTCACCCGTTGCGCTCTTTCATTTTTTTAGGTCGACTTGCTAGTTTTCTTACTATATTTGGATCTATGTCTAGCATTTCAGTTGTAACCTAATCATCTTTGCTTGGAATAAGACTAAACATGTGTCTATGCACAACAAGATAAGTTTGTTTTGAGTAATAACTATGCACATATATCTTTGGCTTCTCCCTGTTGGTGTATATAGCTGATATTGCATGATTGCATGGTATCCCTATTAAGTCTCATATCCTATAACTGCAACTGTTAATGTTCAAATCAATAGTTGATCTTGTGTCACCACATTCAACCTCATACTTTTTTATTTCCAGCACAGTGCAAAAACAGTCCTTACTCCATACTTTTAACTGTTGTAGCCTACACTTGGGCAAATGTCACCAGCATATCTTTCTATTGCTTGGTATTTAATATAGAATTGCTTTATAAATTTTTTTCTAATCCATTCAAACATGCTCAATATTCCTATGACCTTATCACCTAAAATATAAGAATTGAATGACTCACAAATGTTGTTTTGAAGGGCATCTGATTTTGTATGTGTGTTAAAGTAGCATCTAGCCCATATTTCCTTCTCATGCTCTATTACCCAGTTGTATACATCTTCATTCTTTTCTTTCATTTTATCCATGTATTTTTTCCATAAGCCCTCTGTTCCTGCACTTGCTGCATACTGCAATATCTTTTTCAACTCCAAATATTTGTATAACTTCTTGAAATTCTCATACATGTGTTTAACACAATGCCTATGTTACCTGTTTGCATTAACATCCTTAAAAGCTTCTATCAACCCCTACAAATAACATAGCATAATAGGTCATATGCATTCATAAACGAAATTGAATATGTATTATGATAAAGCAAATCACCTTTTGTTTATTTGACACGAGCACCCATTTAGTTTCTTTTAGCCTACCATAATCACTGAACAAAGCACTTAGAAACTAGACCCATGAGGCTTTGTCTTCAACATCCACACATGCTATGGCTATTGGGAACATATTTTCATTCCCATCTCTTCCAATAGCATATAATAGTTGCCCTCCTATAGATATTTTCAAATGACAACCATCAAGACCTATTATAGGTCTAATGCCACTAAAGTACCCTCGTTTTTATGGAGCAAATCTGACATATATGTAATGGAAAAGGCAGACTTGTTTTGGGATACTTGTGACTGTACCATCTTCATTTTCTTTAGGTTGCAAATCAACCAACTCTGTTGATATCTTCACTGAACTTCCGGGTATAATTACTGTAATAGTTACCTTATAATCATGTAATCTTTTGAATTGCTATCTCAAATCACCTTCTATTATCTTTTTTGCTCTTCTCTTTGCCCTATAACACTGATGTATAGAAACAGCAAACCCCAATTCTCTTTAAAATTTTGTCTTTATAAACTTCATATCCCAAGCAGGATTCTCTCTAAATTCATCAAGATTTTTTTTTTCAAGAATGCACTATTGACTAATGGGTTTTCAAACTCCCTTAGATATTGATGTTCTAGCTTAAAAGTTTTGATTTGTATAAATGTCTCAGTATCTCTGAATCTACTAGCATGAACATAAAATCGAAACTTCTTAGGGCAAACAACTGTGATTTTATAAGATGTGTTCTTGGTCAATTTGTATTAGAAACCTCTTTAAATTGGCCACTCTCACAAGGTCTCCCTATACACCTTAAAATTTGTAAATTTCATCCCTTTACTTAGCTCAATATTCTACTTACCATTAAATTCTACCCACAACTCCTCTTCATTATCTGATCCCCTTAAAGAATGCAACTTATCATCATCAACAGACTGCTCAAATCCTTCTTGAAAGTCTTTTTCATTTAAATCCTGGGCATTAGTATGGATTTCACCGGTTTCCATAATATTTTCTTTTATTTCTCGTATGTTTTCTTGTGTTTCCACATTGCCAAATACGTCATCTTCATTATCCTTATTTGCATCAGCAAAATCCTCAAAAAGCTCACTAGGATAAGAAGAATAAGAATCTTCATCTTCTGATTCAGGTTCTTTAACAACATTTATACATCATCTTCAGAATCAGAAGTATCTTCAAAATGATGTGACCTTGAATGCCCATCATTACTTGCCCCAACAGCCTCTTCATGCCAAATAGCACCACCTTCATTAAACCCATTTATGTCATCTTCAAGCCCAATTACATGCTCACCACCTTCATTAGGCCCAATGCCTTCATCACTCCTAAAGTCACCCTCATTAGGCCCAATACCCTCATTAGCCCTAAAATCAACCTCATTAGGCCTAATGCCCTCATCAGCCCCAAAGTCACCCTTATTAGGCCCACTAATAGCCCCAACACCTCCATATTTCCTAACAGAAGTCCTACCAGCCTCATTAGACATAAAGCTACCCTTATCAGCATTATTACCAACCCTTTCAGCCTTAGCAGTAGTCCTGCCACCCTCATTACTCTGTTCACCAAGCCCATCAAAACCATAGTAGCCCCTACAACCTTATTAACTCTAATTTCCTTATCCCTAACCTGCTCCTCTTCACCTCTTATCCTCAAACTAACACCATTAAATATTGCTACATGTTAATCATATGACACAAAGTATATAGTTATATAATCAACCAAACTCGTAGATACACTTGTATCATCCAAAATTTCCTCTAAACTAATAGTACCACAAAGTCTAGGAATTTTAAACCATATCTAAACCCCCCAATATATCCAAAACTCTAACTAATTTTGAGTAACTGATGGTATGAAAAGTAGTCTATATCCTGATAAATTGTATCAATTGAACCCCCTTCATAAACCCAATTATCTCCATTTGCCTTATTCTATTTTCCTCCATAGTGAATTTTGATTTCAACTCATAAAGGCAAATTAATTCTACCAGTTCATTATAGTTAATAATGAGGATCACACATACACAACATAGCCATCATATTAACAAGGACCTAAAAATTCAAAACCCTTTTACCAAAACACAACATGCATCAATCAATTGCAGCCTATTTCAAAACCCATAACATGCAACAGTGTTGAAAACCCTAACCCATACCATTGCAACCCTAAAATCCCTCACCCATATCATTGCAACCCTAAAATCCATAACATGCATCACAAAAATTAAGAGAGATCAAATTTGATTACTTACTCCTGGTTTTGTTTTTCTTTTTCCAAGCTATCAACTTTCGATTGCAACTTCATAGACTGATTCGCCATGTCATTGACGATGCTCTATTGGTTCTTCTTCTCCCTTAATGATGCTCACACAATTGTTGGACACGTAATCCATAATGGAGTTTGTCAATTTTTAAAGCATGTAGGGATTTCATAGTGTTCTTGTTTGGGAATGATTTTGGCGGAAACTTAACTTATTTTATTATTTTAAATTCTTTTTCCTTTTTAATTTATTAAAATGACATGTAAGATAGATTAGAGCCATGTAGGATGATGTTAGTGCCAATTAGGAGAGAGAAATCCATGTATGAGAGAGAAGCATTGTCAGCTCAGACTTTTTAGACGGCATGACTACAATATACTTAAAGTTGCTAACGGCGTTAACTACAATACCCGTTTTGCACAAAAAATACAACAAACTTAAAGTTACAAAAGTGGTAAACCACATACATGTTTTTTAAACTTTCCCCTTTTCTTTTTCTTCTCTCCTTTCTCCATTGCAATTCTTTAAAGTATATCTGATAGCTCCATCCACTCCACCAGTACCCTCTTCTGCCTTGTTCACCTCTGCAACCACTTTGTCTCAGTGGTGACAATCCACAATTCCATCGATATCGGAAGTTGCAAGGGGGAAGGTGAATCTAACGGTAAAAGCAATCACAGTGGGGGAATTTGAGTTTATGTTCAAGTAAATATTTGAAACATAGCATAACAAGAGGTTGAAGAAGAGTTTCACTTGTTATCTTTCCAAGAACATGTATAAAATGCCAGTACTCTGTATCTATCAATAACAGCTTTTTGCAGTGATTGCTCTTTTTATTTCGTGGCTCCTTCAGGGTAGGAGACGTGGTGCTACTACAAAGTGATGGTTCTATTAGTAAGAATTGGGTCTGTAAACTCGGTGATCATGAAAGAAAATCCAACCGAAAATAACATCCAAATTACCACAATTAATGGCCATGATATCTGGTTCGTGGGCTTTGTTAGCTTCAAGAGAGCATCTTATCATCTCCTCGATGCAGTGTCCAATTTTAGGGCAACAACAACTACCTTTTAGTTGGCTATCAGAACTTTTTGCTTCTCTATCGATCTATTAATGACTGTTAGTTAAATTGGCTTACATTCTTTAGTTGGTTTTTATGTTATGTAATCCATGTATCTTTTTCATGTAATATATGCACCTTTTTAAAATAGAATCTATTTGAAGTAATCATTGTTTTTATAAATTGTTTTAAGCACTTACAAATTCCTTTAATATTCTTTTTCTTTCTTTCTTTCTTTCTTTCTTTTTTATTTTTTTGAAATTTTGGGAAATTCAATTAAGGTATACTGAAGTTATTTTCAAAGTATACCAAAAGTATTTCTAAGGTACCCGAGGTGTTCATAAGGAATTCTCAAGATATTATCAAGGTATGCCCAAAGTATTCTCTAAAAAATTCTTAAGGTGTTCCCAAGGTATATCCAATGAATTATCAAGGTAATCCTAAAGTATACCTAAGGTATTCCTAAGGACACCGAACTAAGATATATCCAAAATATACCGAAAATATACCGAATGTGTACTTTTTGGTATACTTTAGAGTGACTTTTTGAGTGCAGATGTTTTTGTAATACTTTTAGTAGTTTTGAAAAAAAAACTTTAAATGGAGATATTGTTGTAATATTTTAAGAGTTTTTCCGCATTTTTGAATAATTCCCTTCTTTTTTTTTTATCCAACTGGAAGATTTGAATGTTTAGAACCATAGCTTTTTTTTTTGTTGAAATTATAGGTGTCCTTTGTCTATATGTTAACCAATTGAGACTAATTATACTTGTGTCAGGTAAGATTTCAAAGGGCAGCAAAACATTCCCACAAGAGTTTTAAGACAATTTTATTTTCAGAGCTCGAACTCAAAAACTCTGGTTAAGTTGAAAAAGTTTCATATCAACTCATCAACATAGCTTTAATTATTAGATCAGTGCTATTAAACTATAAATTATTGGGAAGTTTACAAAAATATCCAAAAAACGGGTACCTATTTGCATTTTTTCCATGCTCAAAGTTTTTTTCAATTTTACCGAAAACAACTTTCTAAAATTACAATAATACCTAAATCTCAAAATCACCCCAAAATATGCCTAGACGGTATATCTTCGGTATACTTTAGGAATATCTTGGTTCAATTTTCATCGAAAAAATAACAAAAAGAACAAGAACAATTAAATCATTAAAGAAGAAAAAGAATAGAATTCAATCAAAATTTAAAACATCACAAAAATTCCAAACAAACAGTTTGGTATACATTTCAGAATATTTTGAATATACGTTGGGAATTCTTTAGGAATATGTCCAGAATATTTTGAGTATACTTTGGATATATCTTGGGAATTCTGAAGGAATTCTCTAGGGGAAATTCTTTGGGAATATTTTGGGTATATATTGGAGATACTTTTGGAAATTTCATGAAAATACTTCGGGTATACCTTAGAGATACTTTGGGTATACCTTATGAATTCTTTTCAAGAAATTCTCAAGGAATTTCCTGGGAATACCTCGGAAATATCTTTGGTATACCTTTGGGAGTTATACGAGGAATACCCAAATTTTTCATTTCCAAAACCCAAAATGTACAAGACTGCAAATCGAAATTGAAAGAAAGCAAATAGTACATATCGAGTGATTCTTGAACTTCCTCCACCATTGAGAAGAAAGGATCCTTCTCCCACCGATCAAAATTAGATGCCATAATGCCACTAAATGGAGGTTTACGATAATGTTCTTTGTCTACATCCACCATCACATCTACACACGTATTCCCATCAAAAACCATTTTCTTCATCTTCAGATTTTCATGATTGTTTCAATTTGGAAAAAAAAAAAAAAAAAAAACCCTACCTTCTAGATTCTGTCCTTATAATTCTTCAAATAATCTTAATATTTACTATAATATAACAGTAGATCAAAATGGACAAGTAGACGCGATATTGATAGGGATGGTCACCGTCAAGGAGGAACGGAAAGCCCTATTGGAAAGAGCAATGTTGAAAGAAAAGTTGATAGAATGAGCATGTTTTGAAAAATAGGTAAAGTGAAAAAAAAATTTGGTAAAAATGAAAAGAAGAAAAAGCAAATACAATTTTATAAATAAAACTTAAAAATTAGTGCTCAGTGAAATTTTCTCTAAATTATTAGTTACATGCCAATACCATATTTTAATTTACAATTATGCTTAGAAACTTTCATTTGTTGTCCTTTTCGTTTTGTTGAGAAATTGTTAACCTTCTTTCGTTATTTTTACATAATAAATGAAAACTAACATTTTTTTCTCTCTATAAGAGACTCAATATTCAGAACTCCATGGCTTCTAACTAAGTTCCAGGTTAGCCACGTTGGACCAGCAAAGTGTAAAATTCTCCTAGCGTAAATTTTTTCCATTCAGAGTACTCATATTTGACACTTAAGTGGAACAAGTACTAAACCACTTGAACCTATCTGCGTTGGTAACAAAGACTAGTGTTTAGCGAAATTACTAATGCACTAAGTTTACCGAGTTGTCAATTATTGTTAGTTTATTAGACATTATCTACCTAATAATCTCTCCTCTTTTAATGCATATAAATTATAAGTTCCCACATGATCATGTAGATATGAAAGCAAAGAAACATTTTATTATTTAACTCAGCTGAAAACAAAACTAAAAAAAAAACACATAGCTAGCTGTACATAAGAGGAAACAGCCGCTTAGGACAAAGCTACTCCAAACTATCATACAAAGCAGTTTGCAACTAAAATTCACATTCATTACATTACTATTTCACTTGTACATTCTACCAAAGTCATACTGTGCCTGATTGTGATTGTACAGCTTTTCCACCTTATTAGAACAAAACCTCTTCTACTCTCTGCTGGCTGCAAGAACTGCAGGCCCTTCCACCTGAAATTCCATCCATGGCCACCGTATTTTAATTTACAATTACTGCTATGGATTGAACAACACATGCTGATGGACCATAATAGAGAAACTCACAGCCACTATAGTATACCAATAAACTTTAGCTAATTATGATCTCAAGACTATGAAATTTTGAATTCCAACTCCGACCCAACTCTTTGGAGAACATAATAGCAATAATATTAGTATATTACCTTGAAAGTCGCACCCCATATTTCTTCTTCCTTAGCAGGAACAGCAGTGATTTTGTTCTTAGGATTCTCAAAGCTTCTCAGTTCTCCAACTGCTGTTGAGTAGAAGCATCCTGAAAATTCCGACCGTCAGCAAATTATTTATTTTTTATTTATTTTGGAACTGACCAACCAACTTTCATTGGTTGAATTTGCTTGTTTGCGACAAAAAAATTTACTAGAATTTAATTAACAAATATACAATTTATGCCTATTTTCAATTAGCAAACCTACCTTGGGGAAAAGAAGCAAGTGACTTGCCACAAGCGCCTTTAAGCAATTCAATATTGTCAGCAAAGGCCACATATCCATCAGCAGTGATTCCCCAATATAGAGGAACCTTGCCAAATTGATCCTGTAAAAAAATAAAACCAAAACCCGATTACTTTACTTGGAGAATCAAAATTAGTGGCGAAACTGCATTCACTTAAGAGTGAACAATTACACAATCAACTTTTTAAAACGTATTTAATAGTATATAAATTTAAATTTCTAGTTTATAAATTTTTGCCCTCCTGATTTAAAGTCGAAGCTCCGCCATCAATAGAAATGAACTAAAAGTAAAATATGTAGTAGCAAGGAATATGGTAGCATGGTGAAAAGAGAACTTACAGAAGCCACAAACAAGGTGGAAGTAGAATTGTCAAAGACAATAAAAGCAAAGCTTCCACTGAGGTGACCAACCACATGGTTAGGAGGGTAGGGCGCCCTATCACGCAGAGCCTTATAAGCCTCAATCACCAAAATCACTTCATTTGCAGACTTGGCTAGCCCATACTGTTGCCTTAGACTTCCTAAGTTGTCCAGTGCTCCCTCAAACAAGCAGAATATGTCATCCTTCACTGCCAATGATCTGCCATTTTTTTAACATCCAACAACTACTTAGCTCTCAGACAGACATCCCAAATTAATTTCTATAAAAAAATAAATATTATTTTCATAACTAAAAAAAAATTATTAGCCCAAAAAGATTGCTTTTTTAAAATATGATCCATCCCTACTGCCATTAAACTTTCTTTTCTTACTTTTCTTATTCACTATGAAATTCAATAAACTGTGGATTACACAATAGAGATTGCTCGTGGAGGTTTCTTATGATTTAATAAATGCTTTCAAGGTTGGGACCTACTTAGGTGTCTATCCAATTTGCTTTATCCTTATCCTGCAAGGCCATGCCTCGTTATCTTTACCCAGTTTCAGGCCTGAAGTAAAAGGTTGGAAAAAGTTGATAGTGAACCACTTGATGCAATTATGAATGCTATTAGTTTTTCCTTCTTTCTTCTAAACGTGAAAAAGAAAATTTGAAAATTCCAAGTTCAATACCCAATGGTTATGGAATTTCAGGTCCACTAACACTGTCTTTGTATCGCAAGTTGCTAAAAAGAATATATGGCCATCATTATCACATCACACCATTCCATTCCTAATTTAGTACAAATTAAAGAAAATCTGATTAAGTTCACGAAAATTTGTCAAGGCTAGTGCACTTGCCCTGTGATTGGGTGCAGGGGGCGGATCCAGATATATTAAATAAAGGGGGCAAACTTATATATATTTTTAGTTAAAACACTATAATGTAAGTTTTCACAAGATAAAAGGAGCATTTTGTTAATTTATATGAATAAAATGTTAAACATAATTTTCATTTTAGTATTAAAATGTAATTTTCCTAAAGAATAAGGGGCAACTGTCCACCTTAGCCACCACATAACTCCACCCCTTTTGGGTGCTGCAATAATATTTCTGTTTGGAAACCAATAGATCATATATAAAAAAAAAAATTAAACATAAATTCTATGATATATATATATATATACACACAACAAAAGTCTAACTAAATAATTTTTATGTACATCTAAGTCTACCATACTTTTTATAAATTAATTTAATTATATAATAACATATAAAATATACCTAAAAAATTTTCCTTAACTTATTGACTATTGGGCTCCAAGGACCATTAAAATATGATCTAAGCGTCCACCGCTTTGACTTTTAAGTACCAAAAATTTCCTCAATCTGCCACGTGTATGGTTCACTTTCAGTGATGAATATCATGGGTCCCTCTATGATATACAAAAAATAAGATTCTCAATTCAAAGAATCATCATTACGTGGCTGTCATGCAAAAATTATGATCCATCTCAGCCGTAGAATACCAATGCTTGCTTGCACTACAGCTTCAGACTGCTTATTAAGTAAATGGACGAAGGTAGTAATATAAAACAATTCGCTGTATTTTTTATGATAAAAACAATCTCTTTATCTACCCAAAAAAATAAAAAAATTCGAAATCTCATTTCGGAAAAAGAAAAATGCTATCAGGGAACTATTGTTGAATGTCAAAAAAAAATAAATTTAATTTTTTAATTTTTATAAACTTAAAAATATCTATTTTTTAAAAAAATTGAAACTGTTTTCAAAATTATACATAAATAAAAAATAAAATTTATATAAAATTAGGAGTGTAATCGAATTGAATCAATTTAATATAGTATTTAGATTCAAGCTCGACTCAATTAAAAAAACTCAAAATTCGAATTTAATTTGAATTTGATCGAAATTTTTTTAATTGTTTGAAATAAGAATTGAAAAATATTGAAATTAATGGTGCTCCACGCAAATGAAGCTCAAATCAACTAAATAATTTAATAGATATAGAACTGAATTCAAACACGACTCAAAATTAAATCAAATTAATTTTATTTAATTAAATTCGAATATATTTAAATATTAAAATTTAAAATAATTTGATAAATAATATAAAAATCAATTATTCAATTTTACGAATTAAGTATTGTAATATAGGAACTGAATTAGATGAACTATTTAAATTACTCAAACTCAATTAGCTTTGAATCAAATCTGAATGTTTTTCTAGTCCATTCGAATAGCACGTAAGTAACTTGGACTCATTTACAACAGCACCTAAAATGTCAAACAGCAAAAGTTTCTAATAATTGTAAATAGGATACTTCCAAATCAGCTACCGTATGAGACTACAAGTCGGAAACCTTTCCAACCAACTGATCATCAGTTTTTTTTCTTTATTAATTATTACTTTTATCAGGAGTCCTATAGATCTATGATTAAGAGATTCTTATTTTAATCGTCATGATCAGGCATTAGAAGAAACGTGGCGGAGGATCTGATTACGAGTCCATTTTTCTGTGATGGAATTTAATTACCTGGGGTGGAGCAAGGACTCGCTGTGATGGCTGTATGCCAACTGCGCGTTGTCTCCGATCTGTAAGGATACGGCGGAGGGGTGGGTGTCGAGAAAGCGTTTCACCAGCGCGCCAGAACTTATCTTCGGCGATGGTGTCCGGCAACCCGCCGCCACCAGCTCGTCCGGCGGAGACACGATGGCGCTGCTGAAAACTCCCAACATCTCTAAACAGGACCTAAGAAGAAAAATAATAAAAATGAAATGAAATGATATTTTGGTTTAGCTTCAGCTACAATAATGCAGAGACATCGGACATAGGAGTGCGAAGGCGGAGGAAGGTTGTCGTTTTATAGGAAAATCAACGAGGGTATATTCGTCATTAAAAGTGGTGTGGGGTCCACTGTAGGGCGATGAATCTTGAGCGCTAATAGATGGACACGTGTAGGGTTCACGCCATACTTTTCTGTACATTTACGTGTAATATATGTCAAGCCGCTTTAATGAAATAATGAACTATGACAAAAAAGTTTTTTTTAGATAAACTCAATTTAATTAAATTATATTAATTATTATTTTTATATTAATTAATATAAATAAAATAATAAAATATATATTAATAAATATTTGTATTAATTCACATTTTTATGATATTTTTGAATAAATAAATTTTAAGAGGTGAACAGTATTCTAAAACCGTCAGATCAATTTGATAGCGAGTTATTCATTTTATAATTTTGATTCGATTTACAATGTGTTTTTTTTATTGGTAGATCCATTTTAAAGTATTAATAATAGAATTCTTCTTATAAAAAAAATAATAGAATTCTTATCCAAGTATTTTATCCTATACTTCCAAAATTCTCTTTTGATATTCTTTTTTTTTCATGAAAAAAAATTTAATTTTATATATAATAATTTTTTTTTCTATTGCAAAAACTCATTTAAGATATCAACCTAAAAATAATATTTTCATTTTCCATTTACGTTTATTAATATAATAAAGAAATTATAAGAAAAAATATACATATAAAATTAACAAATCTAATTAATTTATATTTTTTTTTTTGAAAAGTGATTAATTTCTACTTACTTTTCTGTCATTTCTAGAAGCAAATAGTAAGGGATTATAAGTTGGGACATTTTTAATATTATTATTTTATCTTTGAATAGACCATCCTGAAACTATGGATGGAAAGGGCACCACTTTGAAATCTCCTTTATTCTAATTGCAACCTTTTTTTTTTTTAATCAAATTGGAGGAACAACGGAATTCCAACTTAGACGGCAGTGGAATCAGATTTCTTATTTTAGAGAGATAAAAGAGGTACAAATCTAAGTAAAGAGGTAAAAACCTACAAAATTAAGTTCAAACTTAAAAAAAAAACTTCTAATATTATTTATGGAAGAGTAAATTTTAAAAAATTATATAAATTTATATATTATTACATATATTTTAAAAAGTTAAGACGAGTTATAGCTTTGTTCGATTAAATGTGGCTCTGTCATCGAACTTGAACTGCTTAGAAAATTTCTAAAATTTTCAACAAATTAGATCACAAGTAATTCTCCAATTGCAACTTTGATGCTTTAATAATAATAATAATAATAATAATATACTTGTGCAAGAAAAATATATAGTGTTGAAGATATTAAGTTGTAAGATTCCAAAAAGAACAATGCTGGCGATGGATTCTACATGTTGGGTTAGAATATTGTTATAAACAATAATTTATTTAATCTACATGATGGCAAAGCTAAAGGAATGCATATTTAATTAGTGTTTTTTTTTTCTTTTGTAAAAAAGAAAAAATCCTATGAAAATATAAATTTAATGCCAAATTATATATATGCAAACATCATATTCAGCAGCGCAGGCGACTACGTGTGATATTCTTTGGCAAAATTCAAGATAAGAGTGGACTTGAAAACAAAAGAAGAAAAAAAAAAAATAAACAGATTGGCCATTACTCGTGAAATATTCAAATTAATTTGATTAGTAAAATATCAAATTCCATTAATCGAATTGAAATCGAGTTCAAGTAACTCGAGTAGTTTGTCAAGATAAAATCAAGTATCACAATATCCTATTAGTAAGACTCGAGAGATTGGTCAAATAATTGATTGTTTTTTTATTATTTATTAAAGGACAAATTTCATAAAAAGATATGAACTTTCATTTTTCTATCAATATAATTTTATTCTTTATTTTTATAACAATTAAATATACATTTTTCAATTTCATATCAAATATAGTTTAGAGAGAAATTAAGTTTGATTTAGTAGTAATGTGACACTCCAAACTTTTTTTTTAATTTTGTACTATTGACATGTATTAATATGTCTATACGTTGTATTTTTTTAAAATTAATATGACAGTTTTTTTTAAAAATTACATAGATATATATAGAATCATATATCAAATGATTTTAAGCTTATATAGATATAGATATATCTACTTAAAACTAGTCGTATGTAAGCAAAATATATATAGAAATAATAAGATCAATACAGATGTATTTTTTGTCTATATAACTTGATCAAATAAATATGTTCAGAGTTTTATATTACTGCTAAATTAAATTAAATTTCTCTCGAGGCTAAATTTGATATGAAATTGAAAGTATATATATTTAATTGTTAAAAAATAAAGAATAAGATTATTTTTTATATAAAAGTGAAAGTTTAGGGTTTTTTATACAAATTACCCTCTATTAAATTACTTTTATATTCTTAATATTTAAATATATTCAAATTTAATCAAATCGAGTTAACTCGAATCGAATTGATTACACTATCTATTAAATTTTTCAGTTGATTCGAACTTTATCAAGTTGAACTCGAATTGCTCGTATATTTTTCAAATTGAATTTCGAACAATTAAAAATAAAGTTTAATTGAGTTCGAATTTTAAATTTTTTAATTGAATTGAATTTGAGCTTGATATTATATTGATTCAACTCAATTCCAAAACACTCCTAATTACAAACCCTAATTTTATTTATTTTTTCTTTACCATCTGTCATCTGTGAGCTAAATGAAAATTAAGAAGATTTTTCTTTTTGCTTTTCTTTTTACTTGTGAATTCTAATAATTAGTTTGATACGCATTGCTAAATTACATAAATTTTCTATAAAATCATTTACTTTTTTTTAAAAATAAAAAATCATTATGTACACAAATTCAATTGCAATCTATTAGCTATATGTATATAATCTTAATTATAATAAATTCTAATGACAATTTGAGACTTAATTAAAATTGATAAATATTTTCCAATAGTTATATAACAAAGAAATTAACAAACGAATATTTTATAATTTTTTCAACGACATGTGCCTTTATTTCTATTTTCTTAACTATAATTATTGAAGAAGATTCGTCATTAGTTTTTTTTCTTAATTTAGTATCACAGTTAATTTGATTAATTCATAATATATTTAGTAGAATTCTGAATAACCAAAAAATATATATATATTTTTAAAAAATTTTAAAATAATTATATATTTAAAATTTTTAATTAAACTGAAAGAATATAGTACGTAGTAAGTAAGTAAATAAATTAATAAGATTCTAAATAGCCGTAACATGGAATTGGCTTGGCGGTGCGAGCTTGTGACGGTATCTGTTATGCCGTGGGGAACAGGGATTTTTAAGGATGTGGGGTTTATCAGGGAACAGTCAATGGGTCACTTCGTGGTTGTTGTCGGACTCGGATGCGCATTAACATAAATTTTTGTTGTTTATAATAAATGCTTAATTAAGTTGAAATTTCCACGTCTGGTCTACTCAGCAAGATGTGCACACAATACTATTTTTCTCCATTTTGATTTTATGTTTCGAAAAATTCAAATAAGTATCAATCTTTTAAATTTAATCATCACTTTGCTTTCATATATATAATTCTATTCATCTTATAATTATCAATTAAGATGTAATTTTATTAATATTTTTAATTATAAAAATTGAGAAATATTATTATTTATTAATATTGGTAGAAATGTTGTATTCTTATAGCGAGTGGAAAGAAAATAAATGTCAGGAGAATTTCCAAATCTCACCAGAAGAGGACGAAGCGTAAAGGTAAAACGAGAGAGGAAACGAATAAATTGAAATGATGGAGGAATAAGGAATAAATGACGTGTGATTATTTCATGTATAGGACATTAATTTGATTAAACATCAAAGTAATCAAAGAATAAATTATTTATTACATATAAATAATGCTTATTCTTTTTTATGTTAACTGTTATTTATTTTTATAAGATTAAGAATGATATTCAATAAATATAATTATAGATATAAAATAACTATATTACTTTATCTCTTAAAAAAGCTAAAGCTAATAATAAATTATTATTATTTTAATAAAATTATTTATCTAAAATCAATATACAGATGGAATCTCGGAAATAAATAATTTATTTTTTATTATTAATCTAAAAAGTGAAATTGAGTAAAATAAATTATATATATTTTTCTAAAAGCGATAATTGGAATAAGATTGACGGAGTAAATCTAAGTACATTTTAATAATAATAATTACATAAATAACAATGAATTGCAATTTTCTATCAAAATAATTAGATTCTTTATGTTTTTAACTTTTAAACATATATACTTTTAAATTTATGTTAAATGTAGCATCACAAGAAATTTAATTTGATTTAACAGTGATGTAATATTTCAAATCTAATTTTTTTTTTAATTTGATACTACTTATATGTGTTAATACATGTGTTATTTATTTTTTAAAATTACTATAACAGTTTTTTTGAACTAGTATGATAATAGTTAAAAAAATTATATAGATATCAAATGATTCTAAATTTACGTAAATAAAAATATATTTGCTTAAAATAGTTGTATGTAGGCTAATTCTATACAAACATAACTAGATAAATACAAATTTACTTTTAGTATGAAAACTATCTATATAATTGTTATAGGTTTAGAGTATTATATCACTATTAAATCAAATTAAATTTTTTTCAAAACTATATTTAATATGATATTAAAAGTATGAATATTTAATAGTAAAAAAATAAAAAATAAATATAAAAAATAAAAAAGAATGCTAACACACGCCCATGGTTTCGACTATGGCCCATAGAAAATAGATTCAGTCATCCGTAATCCGTTTTCCACTCAGCCTGTAGTCCGTGAGAAAGGAAAATTACAAGGAACCATGTGATTACAAATTCAATTAGAATCTTATCTAAATTGGAATCTTATATTTTCATCAGTCTCTCACATTTATCCTTAATTTTAATAATGAAAAATGCTTAAAATTTGCAAACCCTATCTTATTGATTTTGCTGGGTTGTTACCAGTTATGATTTGTGAACTCGTACTGCTGTCCCGAGGGTGCTCCTTGTAGTGGAGAATCAATTTCGCTAGTGTCATAATTATTGATCAACACATAGTCGGTTGGGGCACCTTTGCGTCTTTTCCTATTAAGCAAAATCTCAAGTTAGAGTTTTGTAAATAGACTAAATTTATGTTGGAAGAATTTTACTCTATAATAAATTTACAGGTAGTTTAAACTAAATTAGTCAAGATTTATGGGTTTTTGGAGACTGGCTAGTAATAATAATAAAAAAAAAGTCATAACTATTGAACTTGGTTGAATAGGAGGGCTGTTGTTCTTATTTGATGTTAAGGATTTAAGTTTATTAAGTCGGGAATGGAGGATCCTTCCCACGAAAATCATAAATCGTCAAAGCATTATTGGAGAGGGATAGGTTGGGAGTTCGATAGTCGTTGGCTATTTGAATTGTGCAATTGACATATAATTGTAGGGTTTTTCATGAAACAAATCTTGAATTTTACTGAATTTAGCTAATATATGTTATGAACTAAAATTTTTCTGTTCTAAATATACGAATTTACATTTTCGCTAGCGATCTTTTATTGACAGAATTATTTTGTCGCTAAATGATGGAACTATGCACAGTTTGCAAAACTTAATTTGAACTTGCAACAATTTGCAACAGAAGTATTCGTTGCTAAATGATGAAAATCCGTTTCAAAACGCAAGTTCGTCATCTGAGGTTGCGCGTGCATTACAAATACAAATTCTTAGATTTAAAATAGAAAAATTTTGGCCGGGACAGTCTCCTAGCTCTTCATTTAAGATCTCGGTATCGAAACTCCACAAAAACCAAACAAAATAAAAATTTTAGTTCTAAATATATTAGCTACATTTCGCAAAGTTTAGAAAATTTTTTATCAAAAGCCTTTTATTTATTATTTACATATTTACTTAGTTTTAAAAAGAGCTAGTTAACATTCTTGTTTTTTTATTAAAAGAAAATGTGTAAAACAGGGGGGGGGGGGGTGGGGGTGGGGGTTGTAACTAAAATTCAAAACCTCCGAGCTAAAAGTCCCAACCGGAAAATTATTATTTTATGATACTAGTAACTCTTGAAATTTAAATATTATATTACTTGTTCTTCTTATTTTATTTTTTTTAAACTATATATTTCTTTTATAAAATTTTAAAATATTTATTGTTAGTCAAAAAAATATTTTATTTTACTCAGAAAATACTAGTATAATAACTCAAATCTCAATAGAATACTAGTATAATAGGTCAAATTTCAATTGAATACTAGTATAATAGGTCAAATTTCAGAGGATAAATAATAATTTTTTTTTCTCATTTCACCATAAAAAATATAACCAAAGAATATATTTGTATAATATGATAAAACAAAAGAGGCAAATTGTATAATAATTAGAGATCATAAGAGTATTAGCATATTATGTCAAATCTTAGGGTAAATAGTAATTTTTCAATAATTTAAATATCAAAAATCAACTTTTTTTTTTCCTTAAAAATTTATTATAACCTTACATGTTATGTCATTTTATATGGGTATAATAAAGGATGTTTATGATTTGGTTTGATCGATTTAAACCAAAAATTTATAACTAATCCAATAAAGTCAGTTTCTAAATATTTCAAATTTTTACCAAACCAAACACTACTAAGAATATCCAAACCAATACTATTTGGATTTAATTTGCATAATCAATTTGGTCGGTTTGATAAATAAATGAATGAACTAAATAAAAAATTTAAAATATCATAAAAGTTCAACAAATATTAACTCCAATCCATTATCAAATAACAACAAAAAATTAATAAAAAAATAAAAATTCAATACATCACCTTATAAAAAATTCAAAATATAATTTATGGATTAGCAGAACAAATTCTTGTTCAATAAAGGCATTCTAAAGAATTCATTCATCCAAAGTAGTTTGCTCTAAATTGAATTTAACACTTGATACTTCAAATTTTAGAAAACAATTAAATTAGATAAAATTTTAAGCAAATATATATATATAAACAGATCCAATATTATTAGTTTAGTTTGATTTTTTTTGGATTTGTGTTTTCTTAATTCAAAACCAAACCAAAAAATTGGTTTATAAAATTTTCAAAACCATAACTATCTATAAAATCATTTAAACCATAATTTTCAATTTGGATTAAATTGGATTGATTCTATTTGATTTGTTTAGTTGATTCTTGTGCAGCCCTAGGTTTATATTATTTTTGTTCACTTTAGTATTTCAAACGGAAAATTAAATAGATAATGGAGCATCTCTTGCAAATTGATATTTGTCAAATGCAAAATTTTTAGTTAAACTCAATATATTATATCATTTGTAAACTAATTCGATCACACAATAATATATATACAAATTTATTAATTATTGTATTCACATTCGTTAATGTAAATAAAACAATTAAATACATATTATTATATAATTATATTAATTTATAGATAAGATAAGTCTATCCAAAAAATTCAAATCTTAAAACCAGAAATTGCTCAATGGGTATGTATTCGGGATCAGAATCTTCCAACTTTAACTACCCACAAAGTTGCTTTCAATTTCTTTGTTAAAAATAAATAAATAAATAAATAAAATAAGAAAGTTGTTTTGAAATTTGAAATTATCTACAATCCTCCCAACGTCATTGACCAGAAAAGATGAAATGCATGATGGTTGGAATTCACGAGATTCACTCTATGATGATTTGAAATTGGAAAATTCAGTTGAATTATATTTACATAGAGGTTAATCGATATACTAATTACTTGTCCAATATAGATTTTATTATGCTTTTGGGATACTTTGAATTTCGTGATGTTCCTGAGAAAATTAGGGATTTCTTTTTAGTGGACATTATGGGTGTTGCATTTCCTAAAATTTGTATTGAATAATGTTTAGGCTTGCCTCCTTTCTAATTAAAAGAAAAGATGAAATGTAGCTGTCATTTTGCCTTAATGAAGTTTGTTTTCTGCACTAGTCTTAATGGTTGGTAATAGTGGTTGTGCTAATGTGCTCTACCCTTTTCCTTGCCGGCATCATACGGAGTATTGGGAATGACTGTAGGGTGTCTAAAAAATATATTTTGAATTTACTTAATTAATTTTTTAATTTTTTTTAATTGTTTTCCAAATCTATTTCTGAAAAAAAAAATTATTTATCTATTTTTTCTAACAATAATTTTCAAAACTCAAAAAATTAAAATTATATTTTTTTTTTTCTAAAAAACACTTTTTCCAATCATAATCTCTCATTATCATTTACATTCTCTGAAAATATTTGTTTTCTCCATTTAGCCTCTTGTAGCGGTTTTTTGTCCACTTTACCGCATATCTAATTTGTAAAAAAGAATATACGACTTATTGTTGCTGACATGACACTATTGATCAAGTCAAATATTTTTCCTCATAATATTAGCATTAGGAGGCTCCATAAATGTTTTATGAATTGAATATGAAACAAAATAGACTAAAAAGAAGAATTTAGATGGTTAAATGGATAAAAAAATCATTATAAAAAACTAAATAACAAAAAAAAATATTTTAAATAGTTAAGTTTGACTCAAGCCATTATCAAATTATGATACATGTGCCCATCCCACTAACCCCACCAATATAAGGACCAACAACAATTCATTCCTCCCTATCTTTTATTTTATTTCCATTTTTTTTAAATTTCAAATTGAGTCTTCTATACTGCTAGCAGTTTTTAAAATAACTATCTATATAAAATAATTTCCAACAATATTTCTTATTTCATTTGTTATATATTATAAAAAATTTATTTTCTATTTTAGTTTTTTGAAAATTATATGCATTTCAATAATACTTTTTATCTCACTCTTTATTTTAATTTTTTATTAATGAAATTATTTAGAAAAAAATGAAGAGTATAAGACAAGAAAAAAGAAAAAAAGAAAGAAAAAAGAAGAAAAAAAATTAATAAAAAAGTATTTAGGAAGCCAATTTCACTCGTTATATTTGAAACGAGAAAGTACAAAATTTTTAAAAATAAAATAAGTAAAAAAAAAAGATATAGACAATAACATAAAACTTTTAAATATAAGTAAATAGTGAAATAAAAAGATTATTAGAATGCTCTGACTCCTCATACAGAAAGAGTAAGAGCTTGCAACTAAAAGCATCAACGATTAAAAAAATTCTCATTAAATAAAAATAACATCTTTAACTGTCATTAACTAAACTAAGCTCTAAAAAATAAAAAATAAAAAGAAAAAAGAATAATCACATACAACTCACAAATAAGCAAATAAAATTATCCAATTCAGAGGGTTCAACATTAAAAATACATGAAAGGTATTTTTCTTAATTCTTAATTATGTTTTGTATATAAAAAAGTTTCAATATTTAGAAGGTCATAGTCCTTCCATGCCTTCATAAAACTTCGTCCCTAAAACAATATCAACAAAAATTAAAATAAAAAAAAATCTATATATTAAAATATAAACAAATCTAGTTACAATTTAAAATAATATACTAATAAATGAAGTTATACTAGTATAACCGAAATGTCAATCAAAAGCATTATTCAATTAATGCACTTAAAATTGTCTTCATAAATTTCTAATATTCTTCAAAAATTGTGCTTCCAATTTCTCTTGTCACCTTATAAGCTCCTGTTTCAAATATTTTATTAGTTTTTATTTTTAATTTAAAAGTATTAAAAGCAAATATTTAACAAGAAGAAAAACAGTCCTATCTAACCAGATTTACTATAAGAAGATAAAATAGAATACATAATGCAACATAATCTTTTTTTTTTTTTTTCAATAATATAAACATGCTCATGATCATCCAAAGCTGTGTAATTTTAAATTGCCACAAAAAAAACACAAGAAAGATTAACACTTGCAACAAATGCGTAGTCACACTTGAAAGGAAATAACACTTGCAACAAATTAATGCGTAGTCACGCTTCATATCCACATCTCATACACTGTAAAAGGGTTGCCACAAAACAGTAAGGCCATCATCACTTAAGTACTGCAAGTGTATGATTATGCCATGCCGTGCTAAGTTGATAAACTATCTGCATAAATATATAAACCAGAACTTCTGATTTTCCATTGTTATACAGAAAAATTAACATAATGCAGCTAATATAAGAAAATAACAAAATTAACATAAATAGAATTTTAACAAAAGATCCTAATATAAGAAAATAAGGTTAGACATGTTACTGTAACTAAAACCAAATAAAGTTTTAATTTATATTAAATTACCTGTGCAAATTTTCATTGAAATTATCAGTTTTGACATTTTGAGGTGAAGATGGAGAGTTGCATCCCATGATAAGCAGGCAGAAATCCCAATTTCTTGCACACCAAGCAGCCTCATACTGGAATTGTATGCAACCAACTTGTTGAAGAGATCTAATGAGAACCAGGACAAAATGAAAGCATTCATTTCACTTCAACAATACTTAGTTACTCCTTTTCTTCATAACTATCATTATTTAATCAAAATCACTGCCAAGATGGACATCCGAGTTCCTAAAACTCCAACAACAAATTCCAAAAGAACCTGCGCCTTTCATTAAAATTCTAGCACCAAAATTTGATCGGACTATATCCAGCGCCAACTTGGACAAACTCCTGCCAAGGACCAACAAGCAACTTAAAGCCCTAAGAAAACTATAGACGAGGGCTGTTAAAAAATAATGGATATCCTACAAAATCACTTGGCCCAATCTAATTTAATCCAACATTTAAGTTTTAAAGAGTTATTATATCATAGACCTGAGTTCATGTATCATTATAAACCAAAATCCATCACATATGTGAGAGACGGTGACAATTTTGTAAATAAATCAAACTTACACAGTTATCAAAACACAGTGGCATTTTTATAAATATTTATCATCTGCTATCAGGTAAAAAGTTCATTAGTTTATTAAAAAATATTCATTTGCTATAAACTAAAAGTTCATTACCAACAAAATAAATGTTCATTAGTTTTTTCCAGAAAGCGTAATTTGTTACGAAACTAAAAGTTTATTACAAATAAAGTAAATGTTCATTAGTTTATTGAGAGAGATTCATTACGAATAAACTGAATGTTCATTATGAATAAACTAAAAGTTCATAGTTATAAAACTGCAAGTTTGTTACGGATAAAATAAAAATTTATTAGTTTATTGAAAAATATTTATTATTAATAAACTAAATGTTTATTAATTTATTATTAAAAAGTTCATTAGTTTATTTTTATTTCTTTTTGCATTTAATTTAATAAATATAATTTGCGCAATAAATATCCATTTAAAACTCCCAAATTATATCCTACATTCCAGTCCATGATGTAATATAGACCATGGTCCAATTGGCACGTGTGAGTAATAGTAGCAATATTGTAAATATAAAGATTCATTAATTTATTAAAAAATGTTCATTATGAATAAAGTAAAATTTCATTAGTTTATTGATAAATGTTCATTTTATTTTGTGTGTTTTTTGCTTTTTCATATGCTATTTGTCTCGATTTGTTATTTTTTCGATGCGTTTTATTTCGATTTTTTTGTTATGTTTTGAGCTTTTTTGAAGAGAATTCAATGAATTCATTCCTACATATGAAAATACAAAAAAATATCAATTAAATTAAGTACAGAGAGAAATAAAATGAAATGATATTAATATAAGAAATGAACCTTTATTAATAAACTAATGAATATTTTTCAATAAACTAATAATTTTTTTTAATAAATTAATGAACTTTTAGTTCATTTCGTAACGAAAATTTTCAGTATATTCGTAATGAATATTTTCATTAAATAAATGAACATTTACTTTATTTGTAATGAACTTTTTTAATGAACTAATTAACTTTTTGTAATAAAATATTAATTTATTCGTAATGAACATTTTTAATTTATTGGCAATGAACTTTCTCAATAAACTAATGAAACTTTATTTTATTCGTATTGAACTTTTTTAATGACGTAATGAATATTTTTTCAATAAACTAATGAATTTTTTCAGTTTATTTGTAATGAACTTTTTTAATAAACTAACAAACTTTTTTTAACGAACTAATAAACCTTTTTCAATAAACTAATGAACATTTATTTAATAACAGATGATGCTTATTTATAAAAATATCTCCATGTGATTAATAGCTGTGTAAGTTTGATTTATTTATAAAATTATTATCGCATCTTACACATGTGATGGACTTTGGTCCATAATACTATATGGACCGGAGTCCAATATATAACAATTGTATTTATTGGATTGAATAAAATTTATTTAACTCATTTGTATTTTATGGAATATTGGGTTGGGTTAAATTGAGTATAAAACCAACGGATGCATTAGGTTATATTAAAGCACATCCTTGAATTCTCATAATCTCATTTAAAAACTCATATGGAACTGTATTTTTTTCTATTTTCCAGTAGTTAGTTGAATTCTTAAATTAAAATTTTACTAGTAAACTCTCTAATTTTAACGTAAATAACTTATTAGAGTAAATAAAAAACATTTGATTAATTTTTTTAATTTAACTTTCAATTTTTTCTTTTCATATTAACATATGCCTATAACATTTTTCTTTTTGAAATTTTTATTCATCTTTTAGTTAATTTTTAATTCAATTAATGGTTTTCAATTTTCTAACAAAATTTATTTTCATTTTCAAATCTAGAGAAGATATTTATGATTTGTGGGGGGCATAATTTATAACTTATAACGCACACATACATCTTTAACTTGAATTATTAATTTGATATTTTATTTAATTCAATATTATTGGGTTAATTTAAATGAAAATATTAATAGGAAGTGTAACTAAAATTTTAGAAAGATTCAATTATAATTAAAAATATTAGAAATTGAAATAAAAATGAACAGTCGACCAAAATAAGCAGTCATGGCAGAGGATCTGTATTTAAATGGTCGGAGCTTTAGATCACTTAGTTGAAGTGTTTAGTATTTTGATAATGAAAAAATGGAAGAAATTTATGGAATTATGATACAGATGAATAATTATTATCTTGTATAGTAGCTGAATTTTATTTAAAAATAGTGAAATGCTAATATTTTATATATTACTGTGTAAAGTATAGTTTTTGTAGGAAAAAAAAGTATCAAATCGGAAACTTGATAAATTTAAAAAACAGATAAATTGTAAAACAAGGAAAAAAACTACAATTCAAGTGTTAGGAAAAATCAGTCTTAAGGTGCATCAGACGCTAACCTTAGTACCTTGAAAATCCAAAGGCTACCTTTGTCACAAAGGCACATGCCTTGGTGTGCCTTGAGCCTAAGGCGAGGTGCGCCTAGGCATGCTTTTGTGACGTTAGTTAAATATTTGTATTTTTTTTTCTTATTTTTAGTGTGGAGAAACCTAAACAATTGATTATAAATTAAAAAGAACTTTTAATAAATCTTACAACACCTAATTATTTCCAAAACAAATACTAAAAATAAAAATTAGGACAAAGAAAATATCTATTTCATCATCCACAAAGATGATTTGAACATCATAATTTAGGCGCAAGACTAATTGTGTTTTATTATGATAATTCATAATTGATAAGTGTTAAAATTTGTTAAATACAATATTAATAAACTTAAGATGCTTATGTGTTTAGCACTTCAAGTCTTAGAAGTTTTATGTTTAGGATTTCAAACTTTAATTAAGTTTTTTTTTCTGTAAATGTATTTTTATTTTGTTATTATGACTTGTACTTTAAGTTTTAATTCTTATAATATTATATTACCTTATTAGTAGCTTAATAATAAAATTTATAATTTTTTTAATTATTTTTGTGCCTCATGTCACTATGTCTTACGCCTAGACTCCAGGACCACTTAGCATCTCAGTACGCCTTGCACTTTTAATAACTATGAATCCAATTGAATATTTAACCAATCCATTTAATACAATATTATTGGGTTGAATTAATTTTTAATGAATAAATCATCCAAAAATATTACTAATGGGTTAGGTTGGATTTGTATTATTTCCCTTTTAGAGGAAAGTACACCATATACTTCTTTATTTTTGAAATAGACTTTTTAATACTCCTTTTAAAATTTAAACTTTTAAACTATTTCATTAAATGAAAAGACATTTTACTTTCTTTTCTCTCTTTTTTAATAAATAATAAATTTATGGCTTATATAATTCTATTAATTTAAATCTTATTTTTTCTCCTAATTTATAGGTTTCTTCTATATTCTCTGTCTTCCCATTCATTTTCATCATTATTTTTACCTTCTTCTTCTGTATTGTCTCGTTTGCGATATCTTTTTTTTAATATATATATATATATATATATATATATATATATATATATATATATATATAACTCTAATTTGAGTTATGAATAAAATATATGTAATACAAAAACTGTAAATGATTTTTAGACAGTATCTATTGTAGAAAAGGATTCTATTTTAGGATGGGAAAAGTTGCAAAATTCTAGGAATATTGATAATTAGGATAAGCTAAAATATGAGATTTGAAGATTTGAAGAAGATGATTTTGGATGGAAGAAAGTAAAACTAAATAGTAAATACAGTATTTGTGTTAAAATTCCTATTTTTTATCCAAATCAATTCATGAATAACCTACGTAGATTGAAAAGGAAAATTAATACCCAAACTTATCTAGAATCTTTTACCAAATACACATGGGTATGAGAACAGAAAAGTACACAAGGGTATAAGAACTGGAACATTCGATATATGTATAGATATATGTATAAGACATACCGTGGCAGGCCAAGCAGGAAAACTATTAACTTTGCCGAGGACAAGATCGCCGACCTTCCATTGATGGTGGGTAGCCTCTTTTATGGCTGGGCGCCATCTTTGCATCGCTGCTACTTCATTCAAATTCTAGAAGACGATTGAAACATAAAAGAAGATGCCAATGTAGTGATATGCCAAAATCACCCACAAAATGGAGCACTCAGGCACTGTCTAGGGTTTCCAAGGCGCGATTTGGGCAAGCACTTAGCAGGCATTAAGACACAAAAAACCACAAACAGTACATTAGTAATTGCGCTTCTCCTAATTTTTTGGCCATTTCTGCCATCAATCTCCTTCTCTTTCGATTCGAAATGCTAGGATTTCAAAGGCATGAGTTGTTGTGCTCGCAATGAAAAATAAACGATAAATCACTGCTGCCATGATCTCCAGAAAGATGGAGTAGCCCGATGGGTTTTTGGTTGGCACGGTGGCTGGGAAGCATGGACACGGCAAATAGAGGAGGTGACTGCATGTTCAATACAGGGATTCGCGGACACGCCACGTAGTGTGTTGTTGACCGGAAATCAAAGTTTCCGACACAGTAAGGACACACGAGGGACATGGCTGGAGGCTTCTTAGCTGGCTTCCACTCTGACTCACCACTCTTTGCTGTCCAAATCCGAACAGAGAAAACAGAGGAAAACAATATTTTCTAGTGCGTCTTCACCTCCTTCTCTTCTTTCACATATCCATTTCTTCTTTCGCTTCTCAAATACCTGGTTCTGATCATCGTTGTTAGGGGAAAAGACAAGTATTCTTTAATGTGAGAAAATAGAGGAGGAAGAAAAATGGTGGCATCGAAATCAAAATATGAATACAAGTCTTCTACTCCTTCTTCATCCTCTTTGCCTCCGCTTCCGCCACCGCCACTGAAGAGGGAAGAATCTCTCAAACAGCTGTCTCGCCTCTGTTAGCTTTGGATCCATCTCTGTCTCTCTCTTCTCCCTTTACTCACTTCGTCTCTATTAGGTTCACCTTTCATAAATAATTTTTGAGTTACTTGATTCAACCTATTTCTTTCCAAGAAAAGAATTTTCTGCTCTGATTATGGCTTTTATTCTGATTGAGTTCGAGCCCAAAGGAGCCCATCAATCTGGTTCAAAAGTTTGTTGAGCCCATTAACCCAGTTCCATCTTTTTTTGTTTCTTCTGCAAAATGTAGTTACTTTTTTTATTATTATTTTTTGGCAGGGTTTGGCTGTGCAACATTCAGGTACCAAAAGACACAGTACAACGTGTTTGAAGTAAACCAGATTGGGTATGACAACTGCATAATAGAGGAAGCAGCAAGCAATTGGAGTATTAGTAATTGAAAATCTGATAGATACGGAAATGAGGTTGTTTAATCGTTATGCTTACTTATGTTTGAACACTTCTTTTTTATTTATCTGAATTACTTTTTAAGGATAATATTTGTAAAAATAATTATTTTTTTATTATTCTATTATGTTGTATCCATGCCGTATTTATGTTCTAATTTTTTAGAATTTATCGTATTCCTGTATCCTATCGTATCGTATCCCTATGGACGTAATCATGTCCGTACTTCTTAGCAAGTGGGCTTTGCAAATAGTGGTGATTGCATCTTAGGGTTTCAAGGAAGCTCGAAAGGAAAGAGGGACACGAGGTAGCTATAAAAGGAGAAATGACGAAGTGGGGGGTTGGTTTTTTTTTTGTTTTGTTAAATTAGTGAGAAGGTTGGTTGTTTGAGGGTAAAGAAATACTTTGTCAAAGCTATATCGTTTCAACAGTAGTTTTTTATTTTAAAAAACAGTGACACTTTTAAAAAAAATAATTAAATTGTTGACACTTTATTGTAAATGTCACAAATTTTAATAGATTATATGCACTTTCAAAAAATGTGTCATTAAGTTCATATATTTTACTATACTTTTAGTAGCATCATTATATAATAGTTGAGATAAAAATTATATTAATTTATTACATTTACTATGCAAATAAGAAAGCAACATCAATTTTATGACATTTTTTCTCTAGACGTCACCATTTTAATGACATAAATAATAAAAACATGAGTAAATTTTGTAAATATTGTGACTCTTATAAAAAAGCGTCAAAGTAATTGTATAAAAACAATAACACTTTTATAAAAGCATCGTTAAATTGTCGAAAATATTGACACTTTCCTATAAGTGTCACCAATTATTATAACTTAAATATACTTTATAAAAAGCGTGGTTGAGACACTTAATTTAACTACACTTATTAAAAGTAGAGTTCTTCTGTGATGCATTCGGTATAAATTACACTGGATGCTTTAAAACTATTGGATTATCAACTTTTAATCTCAACCATTCATTATCAACGGATGAGATTAAAAATTTGTAATCCAATGATTTTAAGACACCCAGTGTAAATTAAACCGAATGCACCATATAATTCCTCTTAAAAGTGTCATTCAATTAGTGTTATAATAGATTTTTTTTCTTGTAGTGATGAGTACATGCATGCACACTAAAATATTTTATTCCCAAATTTATTTATCTCCCAATTAATACTTAATGTGAGATTAGCTATGATGATTGTATTTGATTAACCAATGTGTGAATAAATACATGTACAAGTAAAAGGATAATAGTTGAGCCAACAGAATGATAATTAACATTAATTCTACGCCTGATAAGTACCCAATTGTTATATAATAGATCTAGGTCGATGAAGCATTATGAATTTAGGGTCCATCACAGTAATTTTATGCAGTAATATTTTTGTAAATAAAATAAATTTACATAACTATTAAACATACAGTGACAATTTTGAAATATTCAGCATCCGCTTGAAAAAAATTCATTAGTTTATGGAGAAAAGTTCATTACGAATAAAGTAAAAATTCATTACGAATAAACTATAGATTCATTGTCAGTAAATTATATCTTATAAATCGTATGTTTATTTGTTATAAATTATAGGTTTATTAGCAATAAAATAAAATATTTATTACTTTATTAAGACATTCGTTTGCTATAAAATTGTAAATTTATTAGAAATAAAGTAAATATTTATTAGTTTATTAATAAAGGTTCATTAGTTTATTAGTAAAGGTTCATTTTATTTATTTGTGTATTTAATTTAATTGATATTTTTTATTTTAATTTGTAGTATGAATCCATTGGATTATCTAGAGAAAGATGCATTATGTATTTAATTTAATAAATATTATATTATTTTCTTTAATTTTTGTAGTAATTATAAAATTTTAATTTATTCGTAATGAATATTTCTTAATAAACTAATAAACATTTTTCAATAAAGTAATGAATCTTTTTCAATAAACGGATGATAGATATTTACGAAATTTTCATCGTATATTTAATAGCTGTGTAAATTTATTTTATTTACAAAATTATTATCATCTCTTACACATGTAATGGATTATGAGTCCATAATACTCTATGGTCCTAGATCTATAATATAATTTGTGGATATATATAATTAATATAATATTAATTCTAATTTATTTATTTTAATATAAATTTAATATTATATGTTAATATAAATTTAATATTATATTTTAATATAAATTTAATATTAATAATCTTTAACACCAGCCTTGAATCCAACACTTGCTTCAGCCTCTATTTGTGGTGACATAAGTCCCTCTCAACAACTCATGAATTAAGAATTCTCACAACAACAAGGTCTATTCGATATGAATTAGAAATTAATGAAACCTTTCGCAAGAATTTTTCACAAAGTTATCAATCAATATTATCAACTTTTGATAGTTAGAATAGATTCTTAGACCTGGTCAGCTGATCCGTTTTAAATTTAGACTAGTTTTATATGGTCCTTTCTTCTTCCTTCTATGTCGTAGGGTTAAAACTAAAATTTTTTTGTTGCCTTCCTAATATTTCTTGAAATTTTCAATAAAACCTTCTCGTAAAAGTATTTTAATAATGTTTTCGCTGATGTTAGTAGCTGCTATCCGAATAGTTCTTTTTATGTTCATGTCAGCATTTCGTATAAAGGTTATTATTTCAGCAATAGGATTCCTATCCATGATAAACTAAAATTATATATGTGCATATATAGTTTTTGGAAGATGGCCACCAGAACTCAGAAGTACTACTAGGTTGCCAAGATTGGGCCTTACGTTGGCTTAAAGGCCTGGTAGATATATTTCAAGGCTAAATTCCACAGAGGTTTGGTAATTCTATGGATTTTAAGAGAGTCCAACATGGTTATGAAAGAGCTCTATTTGAAATGTTAAGGCTCTTTACCCTTTTTAAGGATGTGTTTAGTGGATGCTCTTTTCAATAAACTCAATTTGTATTGGTTCAATAGCTCTTCATCCATTTTTAAGGATGCATTTAGTAGATACTCTTTCTAACAAATTCAATTTGTATTGCCAATTGAACTACAATTTTTGGGTAGTATGGCCATTTATTAATAACACTGAAAGGCCAGCTCTAGCAATCATGTATGGCCATTAATCATACATAGCACTCGTGACATAAACTCATAATTAAGTGATAATCAACTAGAAAAATATTAATTACTAAATGATGTTGTAAAAATAAGAAAGAGAATGACCGAAGGCTTTTGAAGTTGTCTGAGTTTTTCGGCTGAAGTCAAAGTTGGCAAAGGTTGTTTGTAGAAACAAAAGAGAAGAGCTGAATCCAAGCTTTGAAGTTGCAAGATCAAACCGAAGAAGATTATGTTAGATATTTTCATATATCTAATTGGTTGTGGGCTTTATTAATTGAAAAATAAAGTTATATTACAAATAAGAGGTCTTAAGAATCTGATCAATTCTTTATTTAATTAAGACTTCATTTATTAATTTAGTGTGGATAAATTAATGTGAGTCAGATAATAATATGAGTGTGATGGACGATCCATGATTATTATATTAAGTGAGCTAAGTCTCTCTTATTATTGACTATTTCCTCTCCTATATAAAGTGGAAATAGGACAAATGAATTAAGAAGTTTTAAGAATTTCATCATTCTGAGTCAGGAAACGAGATAAGTTCTTAGTGCAAATTCATCTAGATCATTCCTGTCACGATATAATCGACCAAATCAGATTCTCTTCTTTCTCTATACTCAATTAAACTATGTTTTTGCGTTCTAAATTTCATGTTTTAGATCCTAGGAGGAGAGATCCAATTTATTATGTATAAATCTCTCCATCAAGTGGTATCAGAGACTAATTACATGTTTTTAGAACCATATCTATGTTTTTCTCATAAGGTTAAGGAGAAAAAAATTTGAGTTTATTTGAGTTTTGATGAATTTTTTATTTGATTTTCACATGCTTGATTTCTGATGTTTTTGTCAATAAAATTAATATTATATGTTTTGGCATGTTGATATAAAGTAAAAAATTGTTAGAAATTGGGAGTTTTGGAGTCAAATTGATTTAGGGTTCATTGGGATGAAAATTTACAGAGAAAATGCAAGTTTTGGGCTCGAGGAAGATGCTGGCACGTGCATTACAAGCGCCAGGAGTGCGCGTGCTCATGCTCAGTGTCTTTGGGAGAGTGTGTGGTGCATGTAATGTGCGCGTCACCAAGAGGCGCGCGCTGTGTCTAGCCCGTGGGCCACAAGAGCGCGCTTGTCTGCCACTTTCCTCGTTTATGTTTTTACCCCTAAAGTTTCTGATTTTTGCAATTAGATCCATAATCAATTGTTTTTCACTCCCTAAGGCCAATTTTTACCCAATTTCATCTAGAATTAATTTAGAAAAATTAATTCTAAAAGCCATATTTGGGAAAATTTGTGGCATTTTTAAAGATAAATTGTTATCTTGTAATTTTTAATTTATGCATAGGGCATAACATTGTCACATCTGGTAAAATAATTTTTTTGGGGTAAAATTGACAATGTAATTAATTAATTTTTTGGGAAATAATTTTTCAAGGCATCTAGCCCCATGTCTATAAGGATTGAAAAATTATTTTTAAGGTTATGTTTAAGACAACGAATAAGGTGTATCCCAATATAAGAATTTCTTTTAAAATCAGTTAAAATATTGTCGTCAAAGTGGCCTTTTTAGTTGAGATTTTAAGAAATATTTGGTCTTATTTAAGTACATCTTGGATTTAATTTATAATTATTCAGCCCAAATGTATTTATTATAAATTAAATTTTGAGATGGATAATATAAGATATATGATTAGAAATGAGATGGTATGAGTGGTTTATTCACTTAAATGTAGTAAATTTGCAAATATTTGGTAATTCCTAGATCGTGCTTATATTTAAAAAATTTACTACTGCATGTTATATTTTCTGCCCAAATATTTTTATATAATGATGTGTTGGAATTCTTGGGATTAATACTCTTTTATGGCTTTGAGTATTATTATTGTCTGTAACTAAAGAATTACATTGTTGATTTTTTCAGTCACTTTCTCAGTCAACAATAATACTGTGACCATAGAGATGTTAACTGGCTCTAATTTCAAGGTGTGGAAGAGAGATGTAGAATTGACTATGGAATTGACAGATATTGATATTGCCATGATTACTCCTAAGCCAACTGATTTAACTGCTGAAAGTACTAATGTGGAAACAGAATTGTATTCAACCTGGTATAAAATGAAATGCATGTGCTATTTGACCATTAAAAGGTCAATTCCAAAGCATTTGTTGAGTGGTTTGCCAGAAACTCATATAACAAAAGAGTTTTTTACTGTTGTATCTCAACGTTATCAAGTGTCTATCAATGCTGAGATTGGTACCCTTCTGAAGCAACTATACTTCATGAAGTATAATAGTGTAGAAGGTGTTAGAAAGTACATTCTTATGATGGTCTACATACAGAATAAACTTAAAAGCCTCGACACTGTTCTCCTTGATGCTTGTATTGTGTATCAAGCTCTCAATACTCTGCCACTAGAGTTTGGGACACTAGTCACTGCTTACAACTCAAGGGAGGATCCATAGACAGTCAATACTTTTAGCCTTTTGTGTAGCTGAGGAAGAAAAGCTAAAGGCGGGACAGTCTAGTATCGCACTTCTTGTATATGGTTCTCAATTGAAAGGCAATAAGAAAGGTAAGAAAGCTAAGACCTATGCTTCTAATTCTATTCAGAGTTATGATAAAGAGTTTTCCAGATCTAGTGCTGTGAGTGGTAATAAAATTTTTGTGAAAAAAGAATTTAAATGTTTCTTTTGCAAAAGAAAAGGTCATACGAAAACCAATTGTCTTAGATATAAAGCTTGGTTAGAAAAATATGGGCCTACAGGTAACTCTTTTGGTCTTATTGTTTTTTGAACACATCAAGTTCTTGGTGGCTTGATAGTGGAGCAACTAAACATATTGCCTTCATATTATAGGAGTTCGTAAATAGGAGGAAGCTAAATAAGGAGGAGTTATTGCTCACAGTTGGCAACAATGCAATAGTTGAAGTACTTTTTGTTAGAAGTGTCACTTTGAATGTGGACACTAGTTTTGAACTCCTTTTGTCTAATGTTTTGTACATACCGTTTTTTAGGCGTAACTTGATATCGGTTTCAAAACTAGATAAAATAGTCTATGCTTTTGTATTTAAGGAAGGAGTTGTAAATATAACTCTTAATTCAAAAGTAGTTGGCTATTATTTTTTGTCATATGGTCTATATCAAGTTGGTTTGAGTTCAAATAAAATTTATCCACATCCTATAATGTTGAACATTTTGCTAAAAGATCCATAATTAAAGGAAAAGTCTTCCATATTGTGGCATAAAAGACTTGACCACATTTCTAGGAAGAGGGTAGAAAGGTTAATAAAGGATGATATCATATCTACCCTTGACTTCAGTGACCTTGAAACTTGTGTTGACTGTTATAGGGATAAACTAACCACAATTAAGAAAAATGGATATATTTGGAGTTTAGATCTCTTAGAGATAATCCATACAGATATATGTGGACTTTATTCACCTACAATATGTAATAATAAATATTTTATTTTATTCACCTATAATATATAATAACAAATATTTTATAACATTCATTGATGATTTTTCCCGATATGGATATCTATACTTGATTAAAAAAAAGTCTGAATCTCTAGATAAATTCAAGATTTTTAAGACTGAAGTCGAGAAACAGCTGAAAAAAATTATTAAAATTGTTATATCTGTTAGAGGTAGAGAGTATTATGGCAGATATGGTGTAACAGGGCAATTAAAAGGCTCTTTTGCTAAATACTTGGAATATTGTGGAATAGTGACTTAGTTCACTATGCCAAGCAGTCCTAAATAGAATGTTGTGGCTGAAAGGTGGAATCACACCTTAAATGAAATGATAAAAAACATGATGTCATGCCTAATCTCCCAGACTTAGGGATGACAATTTAATCCGGACTCGTGGGTCCCCCTTGGTACCAACTCGAATGAGGCAGTTTTTTTACTTTTGACCAGGGTCGAGGCGTATTACGAGAAAACCCAATATGATATTTAGAGGGGATGGGGCAGGGACGGTATTTATATACCCCGCCCAGATAGATATTTATATATTTAATATATATATATATATATTAATAAATAAGTATGTATAAATTATTACTGTGTATAAATTATTACTTATATATAATATATAAATTGTTGTTAGATGTTATAAATGGTATTTACCTGATAAAATGATTAAATTAATGCATATAATGATTGCAAGAATCATCTTATATTAATAATGATTGCAAGAATCATCTTATATTAATAATGAATATCTTGATGATTACAATTTCAATAATGTATATGATTGCAATCGTATGGAAATACTGTTACCTTTTATCTTTTTGAATTATGTTGGCTTTAAAAATGACATAGACAATTAGTTTAAATTTTTAAATATAATAGTTATAATATAGTTTGATGTTTTTTTTATAGTGGATATTCACTTTGCTAGTTATTTATGAATTGATTAATATTGTCATTTTCATTAGTCAAGTATGAATTATGAAATATTTAAAATTAAAATATTGAATCTTTTATAATTTTTTGCTCTTATTTTAGATTTATTTTGATGTGAATTAAATTAATAATTTAAATAGATATATAAAATATAATTAAGTTAAAAAATATGTCATTTGAGTTGTGGACCAATAGGAAGCCTAGAATGAGTTACCTCCATGTTTGGAGTTGTCCTTCAGAAATACGTCTTTGTAATCCTATTAAAGGTAAATTGCAATCTAGATCTACTTGTTGCTATTTTCTAGGATATCCAGATCATTCTAAAGGTTACAAGTTTTATTGTAGTGAATGGGGTTCTATAATTGTAGAATCACATATAGCTAAATTTTTAGAGTTTGATGTAGCTGATAGGTCTAATCACTCTAAGATTAATAGACAAGAACAACACGATAAGATAATAAATATTCCTATCTCCTAGCAACCTGCAATGTTTGATTATACACGTGATTAATCTAGTACGGGAGGAGCCTATACAATTATATAAGGCTTATTCATCACAGGATGCAGTTGCACAGTTACCTCTTAGGAGGTCAATCAGGGATAGGAAATATGCTATTTCTCCTGATTATGTAGTCTATTTAGGTGAGAGTGATTATGACATTAGTCATATTACAGATCCTATATCTTTTAAGGAAGTTGTTTCTAGTTTCCATTCTAATTTATGGTGGATAGTAATGAGAGAGGAAATGCAATATATGGATTATAATGGTGCGTGGGAGCTTGTTGAATTACCTAAAGGTTGTAGACCTATTGGTTGTAAATGGATCTATAAGACCAAAAAAGACTCTAAAGGAAATAAAAAGAGATTTAAATCTAGAGTAGTTGCTAAGGGATTTACACAAAGATGATGAATTGATTATAATGAAACTTTTTCTCATGTATCCTTAAAGGATACATTCAGAGTTCTCATTGAACTAGTAGCTCTTTATGATTTAAAGCTACATTAGATGGATGTTAAAACCGCATTCCTAAATGGAGAATTGAATGAAGAGGTCTATATGGAACAACCTTAAGGTTTTCAGGAAGATGGTAAAGACCGTCTTGTGTGTAGACTTAAAAAGTCCATTTATGGTTTAAAACAGGCTTCCTGATAGTGGTACCTGAAATTTGATGATGTAATCATCTATTTGGGCTTTGTTGAAAGTAACGTCGATAAATGCATATATCTCAAGATTAGTGGGAGCAAATATATCTTTCTATTATTATATGTTGATGATATTTTACTTGCATGTAATGATTTAGGAACACTGTATGAGGTAAAACAATTCTTGTCTAAACGTTTTAATATGAAAGATATTGGAGAAATATCTTTTATTTTTGGTATTGAAATCCATAGGAATAGGTCTTAAAACCTTTTAGGTCTCTCTCAGAAAACATACATTGAGCGGATATTGAAAAGATTCAATATGCATGATTATAAGTCTTGAGATGTGCCAATTGCTAATGGTGATAAATTAAGTCTGGCACAGTCTCCCAAGAATGAGGTTGAGAGAGAATCAATGAAAGCAGTGCCGTATGCTAGAGCAGTAGGAAGATTGATGTATGCTCAAGTGTGCACTAAATCGGATATTGCATTTGCCGTTGGTATTTTAGGTAGATATCAATCTAATCTTGGAATGGATCATTGGACTATGACTAAAAGAGTTTTGAGATACCTTAAGAGGACTAAAGATTACATTATAATATACAAAAAGATTGAACATCTTGAGCTAACTAACTATACGGATTTAGATTTTGCTGGTTGCTCAGATGACAGAAAATTCACATTAAGGTATATTTTTATGTTGGTTGGTAGGGTTGTATCTTGGAAAAGTGTTAAATAGTCCTTAGTTTCATCTTCCATAATGCAGGCTGAGTTCATAGCATGTTATAGTGTAGACATACAAGCTATTTGGCTACGGAAGCTCATTGTAGAAATGTTAATCATTGATTCCATTAGCAGACCTATAAGATTATATTGTGATAATTTGTCAACTGTGTCATTTGCGAAGAACAACAAGAATATCATAGGGTCAAAGCATATGAATGTCAAATATTTGACATTGAAAGAGCTAGTAAAGAAGGGAGACGTTGAGATATAGCATATTGGTATAGATGATATGATAGCTGATCCGTTTACCAATGGACTTCGACCCAATATTTTTAAGAAACATATTTTTTGTATGGGTCTAAAGTCATCTAGTGTTACCTTGGATTAGTGAGAGACTTTTATATTGCTTTATGTATTTTTATTTGTACCTTATGCATTGGTGTAATGTACATTGTATTATTGAATTGGTGATCATCAATACAGTTATATATATATTTTCAATGGAAAATATTTGATAGTATATTTTTATTGGAAAATATTTGATACCGTATTTTTGTAGGAAAATATATAAAGTTATATTTTCATTGGAAGATATTTTGTTCATATCAGATCAGATATATTAAAGTCTTAAGATTAGTGTCATCTTAAGCAAAGGATGAGACAATCAAAATTTATAGCATTGGTTGTATATCTTGTGACACATAAAATATCTCAGGATATAAAGTTTTTAAGACGTACACGGACTTCATTTGAAGTCATAAGAGATTTCTTATGCATACCTATGTTGCATAAAGAATAAAAAATCATTGACTGACAAGAAAATTAACATATAAAGTTTTGATCATAAGGTTGGTGTTGACTACTATTGCCACATTACCATATTGTTCTCATGATTAGTAGGGTTATTGGTATATGTGACTATGAAAGGTGCCACGTTCTTGTATAATATGGTTTCCGCCATGATCCTTTACCAATGATTTTATTGAATCGAGTAATAAGAAGTCTTTTGCAATAAAATTTCAATTTATTAGCCCAAGTGGGAGAATATTAGACATTTTTATATATCTAATTGGTCATGGGCTTTATTAATTGAAAAATAAAGTTATATTACAAATAAGAAACTTTAAGAATCTGATCAATTCTTTATTTAGGAAAGACTTCATTTATTAATTTAGTGTGGATAAATTAATATGGATCGGATAATAATATGAGTATGATAGACAGTTGATGATTATTATACTAAATGAGTTAAGTCTCTCTTATTATTGACTACTTCCTCTCCTATATAAATTGGAAATATGATAAAGGAATTAAGGGGTTTTAAGAATTTCATCATTCTGAGTCAGGAAACGAGATAAGTTCTTAGTACAAACTTATATGGATCATTCATGTCATGATGGAATCAGCTAAATCAGGTTCTGTTCTTTCTCTATACTTAATTAAACTCTGTTTTTGTGTTCTAAGTTTCATGTTTTAGATATTGGAAGGAGAGATCCAGTATATTTAGCATAAATCTCTCTATCAGATTATCCTCCAATTGATGCCAACTTATAACTATAGAAGTTCTAAGATTTACACCTCCATCAAGGAAACCCAAGCAAATCACATCACTTTCTATTTGCACCTTTGAATTTACACCTATTATCCTCTATATAACACTACAGCTTTGCAACACAAGATCAATTGATGGCACCCCTAGTCCTAGCCGAGTGCTAGCAATGGCGGTGAGTTAAAATAAGCATTGAAAGGTGTCATAGATGCCACTCTAGGAACAATATCTAGCTCCTTCACAAATACATTAACTACAGACTTATAGATACTTGTTTCCATTAGAGTGTATGGATTAACATTACTAATCTCGGTTCCACTGAAGCCTTCACTGTTAATGGTTAGCAAAGTCGTGTTTAATGGAATAAATTTTTCATTGATTTTGATAGATTCGACCCAAATGAATCAATTAGAAGAAGGAACACCTTGAACATAAACAGCTGTCGTACTTACTGGGTTAAGGATTAATGGGGTATAAGTGAGAAATTTCAAGACATCAATGTTTGGACGAAGAATATAAGGCTCATTGCAGAAGAAAATAATGCCTTTAGCAACGGTTGAAGAGCTTAAGCAAATAACAAACTTTCATTTAAAGCTAAAAGCAGCAGGAAATTGAGAATAAAGATAAGCCTTATTAGTCTTGCCTAAACCAGCCATGCCTATGACCCCATTAGGAAGACCTTCTAGGATGAAGGAAGGGGCACATGTGAAGAGCAAATTAAGGATGGAAACAACTCTGCCAGGATTTGATCCATCAGTAGATTGAATAATGACAATATCCTGACCAAGCTCACCATTAATGGCAACGTTTGTTACAGTGTTATCAACTAGAAATGCACATGTGTTATTGTTACACCTTGGTTTTGGAGTAGAAAAGCACTCAGTTACACAGCCATTAGCATCAGCAAGTGAACATTGAGCTGATTTGCAATACACAGGTTTGTAAGTAGATGAGAAATAGCCTTCACAATCAACCCATGGATATGGGCCACCGAGATCAACAATCAATTCAGCAGGTACAAGAGGAGTTCTTTAGTTGAATTGGGTACAGTGAATAATACTTGATGGGTCTTTTGATACGAAAAGAACAAGTGTTTTTGGCCTAAAGGATGTTTGGGCTACGGAAAAGGAAATGAAAAAGGGAAGAGAACACTATAGGAAAAGGTTAACAGCGATAGCCATTGTTGGCATTTAATATGAAATGAACAATTAATTGGTAAGAGATTTAATAGGTAGAGAAGCAGTATATTTCAATGTTCATTTATAGTGGAGAGAAATTATTAGATAAGATTTAATTTATCATATTATCCGTAGACTGATCCAATTTGAAAGAGATATGCATTTAATTATTTTATTCTTACTATAGTTGATGTGAATACAATATGTATACATATTATTGTATAATTAGATTAATTTATAAGTGACATGATAGACTGAATGTATTTAAAAGTTTCCCTAAATTGGAAATGGTGTACAATACAACTATCTCTAGAAAAAAAAAATAATTTGACATGAAATTGAATTAGCCAATTTGGTGAGTTCATCAGTACTTGGTCTAACAAAGTCTTTTTTTTTGGTAGAAATGAGTGAGCCAAGCTCACAGAGAAACAACAAAGCTAATGCAAAAGAGATACATCAGAGATATCATAAAGGAGCATAAGAGATATCCCTTGAGGAGGAGAGTGCAGAACATGGGAACCAATAGAGAAATCATGGGCCAGGTGAGAGAGTAGATCTACAGCAGAGTTAGCTTCATAGTAGACATGGACAATTATTATGGAGGAGAATTCCAACATCAAGCCCTTGATCTGAGTTATGATAGACCTCGAACAAACATCAGTAGTAAAACTATCATGGATCATCTTGATGATAACCTCATTATCACTTTCAACAATCAGAGGATCAAGTTTAAGGTTGAGAGCAAGTTTGATACCTTCAAGGATGGCTCGAGCTTCAGCAGATTGAATAGGGCAGACCTCAATCTTAGTTACAAATCCAGAAATCCATCTACCTAAGTAATCCCTGATGAGACCTCCTCCAGTTGAGATTCCAATATTGACATTACTAGAAGCATCGGTATTGAGTTTATAGCAGTTGGATGGGGGGCAATTCCAAGAGATTAAATGAGCTTTCAGCCTTTTCCCATGTTGATCTTGAAGATTAGAAAAGACTTGATTAGAAAGAATAGCTTAGTTTTGAACTTCTTCAACCAAACTCAAGATAGATTGATAATTATTGTTGAACATCACCTTATTTCATCGTTTCCAAAGCAACCACCAGCCAATACTATAGACAATAGACCATTTAGCTCTACACCTCGAACTAGCCTTAGAATTCACATTATCCTTAACCCAATCATGAACAGAGCTCGGATTGGAGAACATCATAGTGTAAAGAAGGGCAAGCATCACCATATTCCAAAATTGAAAAGCCTACAAACAAGCCCTCAAAACATGATAGATCGTTTCCTCATGTAAAAGACAAACAGGGCAGATAGAGCTGCTGCTTAGATATCGAGCCTGCCTTTTAGAGTTAGTAAGGAAACCATCTTGCAATATCAACCAGAAGAAAGTTTTAACTATTTAAGTAACGTTCTATTTCCAAATCGTGGTCCAAGCATAGTGACTTTCAACTTCATAGTCATCAACAATAGAGCTATAGGTTGACTTTATAGAGAATTGCCCTAAAGGAGTAAGGCTCCAAAAGGGCACATCCTCCTCATGGGAGCTTGAGGGGTGCACAGCTGTAATGTGATAAACAATAGAATGAGGAAGAAGACTATCAAAAGACTACCAATCCCAGTTCCTAGAGGAATTCACAAAACTAGCTATTAGTTTATAAAACATCTCTTCATCAATATGGTTAATTATATAAAATGAGAGATTATAGTCCAGATTAGGAACCTAACAATCCATTTAGAACCTAGCTTTTTGACAGTTACCTAAAGACCAAAGCTCCCACTTCTTAATAGCATCCCAATTTCGATATATATTTCTCTAGATTACAAAACTTATGGAATTAGCCAGCAGAATGGTTGAGTTCTCCTAATTAAAGTTATATATTGAACATAGAATCTTGACCCAAATAGAGTCTAGACAAAGATTAACTCCCCACGCAAGTTTCATATGAAAAGCTCTGTTGAAATTACACAAGTCTCTGATAGTCAAACCTCTTTCCTTTTCCTTTTTATTACGCTGAACAACCTCCCATTTGACTAGAGATAACTTCCTCTTATCATTTTCACTTCCCTAGATGAAGCTCCTCATTTCCTTTCTCATATCCTTATAAAGAGACACAAGGATAAAGCTGGACTACATGGCATAAAGAGGCATTGAAAGGAGCACTGATTGAGCAAGGGTAATATGGCCTGCAATATGACAAGACTTCCAATTAGCAATCTTGGCTTTCATCCTCTATAGAATATAAACATAATCTCTTTTTGGAAATTATATTATGGAGCAAGGGTACTCCAAGATACTTTCCAAGATGATTAGTTTCAATAAACTCCACTTTGTTTTTAAGAATGTTGCGAGTTTGTCTAAGCACATTCTTAGAGAAGTAAATGACAGTCTTAGGTTCACTCACTTTTTGACTAGAACTAGAACAAAATATCTTAAGCACTTCTCTTATGGCTTCAACATTTTGACAGTCAACTTTAGTAAAAAGAACCAAATCATCAACAAAAAAGAGATTAGACAAACCAGGCCCATTCCGATAAAGCTTAATGGGCCTCCAATAACTACAGATTGGATAACATGAGCAAGGCGTTCCATACAAAGGATAAAGAGATAAGATGACAAAGGACAGCCTTGTCTTAGCCCTCTGTGAGGATGAAAACAATTTGTAGTTTTCCCATTCCATAAAATTTGCATTATATTGGTAGTGACACATGCCATAATAACATTAATGAGAGAATTTCGAATACCCACTTCGAGTAAGGTATCCTTAACGAACTCTTAATTAATCCGGTTATAGGCTTTTTTGAGATCAACCTTGATCACCATAGACTTCTTCTTGCTAGCTTTCTTCCTCATGGAGTGAATAACTTCCTAAGCAACTATGATAGTCTCTGTAATATGGTGACCCGGAACAAAGCTAATTTGATGGGGGCCCACCACATAAGGCATAATCTTCTTCAATCTATTAGCAATAGCCTTGGTGATAGTTTTATAGATAACAGAGCACAAGGAGATTGGAAGAAACTGGGAGATCTTTTTTAGGGACTCCACCTTTGGAATCAAACAAATAAGAGTGTTGTTAATGCCAATATCCAAGGAGCCCCCATTGACAACTGTCTTTACTGCCCGATAAAAATCATTGCCCACAATATGCCACTACTTCTAAAAAAGCCTACTTATAAACCATCAAGGCCTGGGGCTTTCCAAGGCTTCATCTGAAGTAAGACAGTCTTAATGGCTTCATTAGAGAAGGGGGAGTTAAGAAGCTGGATATCATTATGATTGAGATGAGGAAAAGTCCCTTGAAGAGGGAAAGGAGTATGAGAAACATTGTCCCCTTAGTGAATACTTTTAAAGAAAGAAATAACCATCTCCTTAAGTTTTGCTTGCTCACTAACCTAAATACCCTCATCATATTCTAAAAGTTCGATTTTATTTCTTCTTCTGCATTTGAGAGTTTGAAGATGAAAGTAGGATGTATTCTTATCACCCTAGTTGATCCAACTAGTTCTGGATTTTTGTTTCCAAATTATTTCCTCCCTTAAAAGAATGTGCTCAAGCTCCTCCTTGAGGGTTTGCTCTAGGTCAGCTAAGAATGGAGAAAATTTATGAACTAGCACCCTTTTAATGTCTTTTATGTGATTTAACAAAATTCTCTTATGCCTGAAGACATTACCGAAAACATTTCCATTCTTTTAATTTGGCAGTGAATAAAGATATTGAATCCATAAAGTTTTTATTGGAACACCATTCCTTAGCCATAAAATCATTAAACCCTTAACGAGTCAGCCAATAATTCATAAATCGAAAGGGCCAATTATTTATATTTAAAGCTGGATTATCATGCTTAACAAGAATGGGACAATGATCAAATTCCAAGTAAAGTGAAAAACAGAGGCGTCTGGAAACTTGATTCTCCACTCCAGATGGCATAAGGCCCGATCAAGTCTTCGGTATAAATTCCCTATTTCCAGGTATAACTCAAGCCTTTGTAGCCCAAGTCTATCAACGTAGAGTTTATGAACCAGTTAACAAATTTCTTCCAAATACCATATCTATTCCCAATGCCTCCCTTTCTTTCAGAAGAGTTCATAATAACATTGAAATCACCAATAAGGACCCAAGCTTCCATAAGATATTCCTTCTAGCTGGGGTTGGATGAGCATAAATAGCAGTCAGAATGTATGCCAAAGAATTGTTTTGCATTACTCTAGCATGAACATACTGCATATTATTATCCAGAACAACATCAACATTATCAGTCCATAAAATCCATATTCCTTCAGAAAAACCAGCTGCCTCAATTCTGTGAGAGTGAGAGAAGCCAATTTTCTTAATAACATTGTCTGTTGTTGTACCACTAATACATGGCTTAAGAAGAATCAAAACATCAGGCTTATATCACTGCAAATGGAGCTTTAGTACTCTATTAAATAAGGTGTTTTTAGCACCCTAACAGTTCCAAGATAAAAGAGACATAGGAAAAGAAGAGACAAAGCTGGGAAAAAAAAACACCTTTTAATCATGTTTAGGAACAACATCTTGATTGCCATCAACATCATCAAATGAAAAATAATCATCATCGCCATTGCTTGCCCTGATCAAGGCATGGTAATCCATAGGATCTGGATCTAAGGAATCTTCATCTGGAGGCCTGCCACTTTGATGGGATGTCTCTATATGGGAAGAAGGAGCAGGGATAGCTTGCTTGGAAGGGGTAAAGTGAACGGTCGAGACCTGTATAGGGAGGTTTTCCTTACCAAGAGCAACATGGTTAGAAGAATCTAGGGAAATAGGCAGAGAAACTAAGTTCTCACTAAGAGGCTTTTTATTGACATATTCGAAGAAATCACCCAGAGAAGCCTTCTTTCCTTTCCTTACAGATGGGCCCTCTCCATAAGATTTTGGATTCATATTTTGTCTCACATATGTATCATGGGTTTTATTGCCTTTATCAAATCCACAACTATGTTGAGCTCCCCTATAACAAAGTATCTTTAAGCAATAAGCGTGGAATGAAATTTATTTATTTGGTTTTTATTTTACAATTGAAACCTAAGCCTCCTTTTTTCTCAATTTTTTTTCTTTTTTTCTCTGACCACAATCTTTCATACGCAAGGAGGGGTATTTTTTGCCATTATTGGCCTCAAATCACTCATCTACATCTTTTTTATCCATTTATTTATAAAATAAGTGGTTATTCCATATAGATCTAGGTTTTTATTTTATTTTTTGTGATTTCCTTGCCTTGGTGTGGCGTTTGGTTTTATCGTCTTGTTACGACGTTTTGTTCCGGTCGTCTTGCAGCGTTTTTGTATATTAGTGATTCAAACAGACAAAATATATTCGATCCAATAAAGATAAGAAATTATATTATGATCATTAGTATATTGCAAAAATAGAATCGTAGACATTTTAGTCACTATAGTATTATCAAATTTGTAGGCTTTGAGCCGATTTATTAGGTTATTAACTTGGATACTATGAATTTTTTCACTGTTTCGTCCTTTATAATTTTTAGCAAATTTGTATATGTTTCTATCAATGTATTGCTATAGTTTGAATCAATAAAATTATTTTTTTTGTCAAAAAAAATCATATCATGAAATATGAATTATCGTGGAATAGATTTATTAAAGAAATAAAATTTTTTCTTCCGAGTTTTAGAAGTATTTAATTTCTAAAATTTAAATTCGAGATATCTGAATTAAAATTTATTTTATTTTCTTCCTTTTTATTTCTTGTGCGATCTATCATTAATTAGCTGGCTAAGCCTCTTTACACTCTTTATGGTTTATAGGAATAAAAGTTTTTCCCTTTTAGGTGGGGGATGGCTATTGTTTTTTCTATTGCAAGTAGCTTCTTTGTGTTGTGGGTGATAATTTATTGCTCGATAATCTCATGGGAAGGGCCATGCAGGATTTTATAATTATCTTTGTCGGATTAAATATTTTGCTAAATTCATCCATTATGATAAATTATATATATAGAGAGAGAGAGATATTCTAAGACTTTTAAGTCAAAGAATGCAAAGAGATAGAAGCTGCAAAAATATACTTTAAGGGGACATTCATCATTCGTCCTAATTTAATTTTTCTTTAAGAAATCAATTCCAATAAAAAAAAATGCTTGGGCTTGATCCTAAAGTAGCCTCAATTATCACATACATGCTGTGAATCGCTTTCCCAGATCAGATATGAAAATAAATGATCGTTAAATTATAGAACTGATGATAATTTAATACTTCAATCTTATCAAATATATATATATGACATATTTCTATAAACTTTAAGACCCAACAAATTAAGGGCTTTTTCCTAAAAAGAGGATTGTTGAATAAAGTATTTTTTCCATTTTAGTGTCATAATTTTAAAAATTTTTATTTTATGGTATTTTGAAAACTATTTTCTATTTTATGGTGAAATTTACTGATGTGGCAAGAAGAGGCTATTGACTGTGGGTGTTATAGTGAGAAGAGTATTGTTTGCCTCATCAATAAGTAGATAAAAAATGTATGCTTTTACAATTTTTTTTTTTAAACCATAGTATTAAATATCGAATTTTATCCCCACACACATCCTTCACATTTTTCAATAATTAAAACTAATTGTTCTTCCAACTAAGACAAAAAATAAATAAATGCGTTAAAATTTTATTAATATGATTTAAAATAAGTGTTGTCCACCAATTTGGAAAGCGGACAATTTATGTTTACATATTGAAGAAGAAGCAGATAGCACTTTCCTAACCACACTACTCACGGTCAACCGCCCCCTTTTTGCCACGTCAGCAAATTGTGTCTTAAAATAGAAAATAGTTTTCAAAACGTCCTTAAATTGGGAATTTCCTAAACGGCCTAAAATGTGAAATACTTTGTCTATGAACCATCTTTGGGAAAAAGCCCACAAATTAAATTAAATTAAATTATATGTGCAGGATTGACCAAGTTGATTTTACTGGGTACCATAAAGGAGACTAGAAGGGTCTTTTGATACTGGAAGAACAAAATGCTTTTGGCCTAAAGGATTTTGAGCTATAGAACAGTAAACCAAAGAAGGGAACAAAAGAAGGAGGTGATGGGCAACAGCCATGTGTTGGCGTTTTAGAAATGAATTGCTTAGAGATCTATTTATAGTGATCATAGTTAACAGCTAGCTATACATGCAGGCGGCTTATCCGTTAAGAGTTTTGCAATTTTTAATCATGTCAATGCTATCTAGAAGTAGAATATTAGCGATTGTCAAAGGGGAAAAAAATGAAAAACAAAGAATAAAAAAGGTAGAAGGGTAGTAGCATGGCTGCCCAAGAGGTTGGAAAATTTCGGTGGTGCATCTGTACTTAGTTTAGTAAGGTCTCTTTCGGCTGGTTAGACGTTTTTCTTTCAATTGAGTTAGTTAGACTTGTTAGAGAATCTCCATCTATAAAATTGGATGTCAATTTTAAACAGTGATCTTCACGGCTATATTAGTAAAAGAGGGCTTCTGTGATGCACCCGGTGTAAATTACACTTGATGATTTAGAACCGTTGGATTATTAACTTTTAATCTCAACTATTCATTTTCAACGGATGAGATTAAAAGTTTATAATTCAATGGTTTTAAAGTACCCGGTGTATGGTACACCGGGTGCACCTTAGAATTGCTCTTAAATTCCAACTATATTTTCAAACAATAGTTTCCATTCAAAATACTCATACAATTACATTTGTAATTGCTATATAAACAATTGTAATCAAACATGATAGGCGATGGGGATGCTCATATGAGGATTTATAATGGAACTATAGAAGTGTGTAGTTGTAGATAAGGCATATGTAATTGGGGACATCTACATTAGCAAGCATTGCCCATGGGCCATCACCAAATGTAAGTAATATTCACTCTCCATTTCGATGGAGACATCAACATCTTTAACCCATTATTCATATACAAGCACAATGGATTTGTCGGGCTCTTGCCAGTTGCACCAACAATTCTCAACACAAACAAGATTATCCATATTAATCCAATGGCTTGCTGATCTTTGGTTTGTTATTCCCAACTAGACTTTTTTATTTTGAATAATCAATCTGCAATTCATATTACTTATTCAATCCTTCGTGAAATAACTAAACACATTGAAATATATTATTCGAACAACATGAACTAACAGGTATTGTTGTCAAAGGCGAGAGGTGCACAAGGCGCAACCGCTAGTGTCTCAAACTTCCAAAGGCATGCGACCTCAAAGAAACGCAAGAGATGTGCCTTTTTAATATTTAGGATTTTTATTATATAAAAATTAGAATTTACACTACATGAAATAGAAAGAAATTGGGTAAATTTCACTAACTTTATCTCAATTATGCAAATTATAATAATTCAATTTTTCAAATATTATTTTAGTTATAAAATAAAAATTGAGATAATTTTATGTTACAAATAATTTTTGAATTACTGAATTATTACAATTTATATAGTTGAAGTACCGTAAGTAAAATTCACCCAAAAAAAAATTGAAAGGAAATAACATAGAAGAGGCCACGGCTAAGATAATTTCAACACAAGAAATTCCACTTATTTTTCTTCCTCAAGCCAACACCATTTTATCTCTTCCACTTCTCTGCAGTCTACTTGTTCAATTTCCCTCCAACAAGCTTCTTCTCATTTTAAACTCCACATGCAATAACTTCAAAATGGAATTTGAGCTTTAGCCGAAACCTTTGCACCCTCATTTTCCTTAATTATGCCACAACCTTGCAATATAGAGTGGAGAAGACCAAAATAACAAATTTGTCCATAGACTATGCCCTATAGTGCAAGTTAACTCATAAATTATGACTCAATACAATAAAACGAGCCAAATAAGCTCCTAAATTTTAGCGTCATATGCACTGTTAATCCACTTCATTTGAGTTGACTTGGTTCTTGCAAAACGACGTCGTTTTAGTTCTTTTAAATCAAAACAATTGTCGTTTCAATGTGATGTAAAAAAATCATATTTAATACAAAATGGCATCGTTTCGAGAGGCATAATTCAAAAACAATAAAGAAAAACAACGTTGTTTTGGAGGAAAAAAATAAAAAAAAAATTCAAAATACTAATAACTTAAAATGACGTCGTTTTGAAATCAAAAATTTCTACACTTCACATTCTGAATTGAAATTTATAATAAAATTGATATAAGGTTTTTTTAATATAATTTAATAAAAATAATATAGGGTTTTCTTAATATAATTTTTATATTAATTATTAATGTAAATTAAATAATTATAAATTAATATTAATTATAATTTTTACATTAATAATTAATTACTAATTAATATTAGTTATAATTTTTTATATTATACTTGCATAACGACATCGTTTTTTTTTATTTTTTATAAATCAAAACATCGTTTTAGTGTGATGTAATAAAAAAAACCTAATTAATACAAAATGTCGTCATTTTAAGAGGCAGAATTCAAAAACAATAAGGCAAAACAATGTCATTTGAAATAAAAAAAATAAAACATTAATAACTTGAAATAACGTCATTTTAAAATCTAAAATTTTTATACTTACACTATATTTTAAAATCTATAATAAAATCAAAGATATTTATGAAAATAAAAGATTTTTTTACTATAAATTAAATTAAATAATTATAATTAATTACAAATTAATTCTATATTAGTTTTTTATAATATTAATTACAAATTAATTTTTTTTGGCACTATCTTATCGTTTACATCATCTTTCTAGGCTCAAGTATTATTAAATAAAAATCAAAATAACATAAAGTTGGCTAATTACAAAAAGCTAAATTGTTCTCTATAGCTAAAAAACATTATAAACTAAAATCATTCAAAAACCAATTGATCATCCGTTTTTTCTGTGTTTCTAAGTTACCAAAATCCTTGCAGGTCCAATATAGTAGCTTCATAAGTTCAGTTTTTTTTTTTATTATTATTCATATGTTCAATTTGAGAGGTTTTCTCAATACTCTTCTTGAAAGAGTAACTTTATATTTGTCTTTTGATTTTGGAGTCTTTTTGCACATAATAATCCATGGCTGCTCACCTTCTGCATCGACTTCATCAGCCCATGACATGGGCTTTTCAGTTTGATCAATTGTGGTAGTGTTCTTATGCTCTGTATGATCAACATTAGTTTCCTCGTGAACCTGATTGTGCCAAATTTCAGTGGCATTAATATTTTTGTTTGTTTAAGCATCAAAATTTGGAATTTTATTCAGATGATCCTCCTCTGTTGCTACAATATTAATAGCGGCTAATGTAATATCAGTATATGTTATATTATTATTAAATACTAGTACATCTGTACTATCGTCCATTGTCATAATCGCGTGCTCATAAGCACCTTGATCAACCAGTATAGTCGTTCCTTTACTAGTTGCAACATCAGACCGTCGCGCCTTAGCACCAAAAAGACTATGATGCTCCTCGTTATTTTCAGGTATGGTTTCATTCTGATGGTGCGTGATTAATTCACCATTATTATTTTCTGCCAAGTCTTGATTTTCAATTGTGTCTTCACCCACACATTGTTGAATATTTTGTATTGCCAAGACAAGTCTCAAATCTAATCACAAGTTATCAAATGCATTCGATAGTGGCACAACATATGTGGCTTTTGGCCTCCGTTGCTTTCTAACTTTATCTTTTACAATGATATCCTTATTAACCTTGTCCTGCCCTTCTGGTTTCTTTTTATTATGCCTACAATCAAAAGAAGAGTATCCAATATTATAACAAAACTTTCTCTGAAATATTTAATCTAATATGAAATATTGATGGCAGCTAGGGTTCAGTTTCTTGGAACCCTACGCCACTGTTGTTCATTTACTTTAATTCCGATTAGCATTTGGCCAGTTGCTTTCTTCTCCATAATCATGGACTACATTAGTCATTGAGATGTGTTTTCCTTCAATGCTCTTAAAGGGGTTGATGTGCTCCAAGGTTCAAGGAAAAGTTTTGCAGACGTTAAAAAACCTGCTCCTTTATTGCCAATATCTTCAGTTGTTCCCATCGATAAAGGTGGCTTTATTTCTCTAAAGATCAATGAGGAGCTCTACCATCAACAAATAGCTGAGTGCAATCATGCTTTGATATGCAAATTGATTTTACTAAGGGAGAGACTGCATAGAGGATAGAGGAATTAGAAAAGAAGCTTACGTCTATATAGAGTTTAAGCCAATCATGGCGTCTAATATCGTTGGGAAAAGGATTTTATCGATTCATGTTTGAACATTCAAATGACAAAGCTAGGATTTGGGAGCATGGATCCATCTCTCTAAAGCTAAGCATTTTGCATTTGCAACATTGGACTCCAGATTTCAACCCTTATGAACAAAAGTCTACCAGTACTTAATTATAGGTGAGATTTTATAAATTGCCATGGGAATATTGACACAAACCAATCTTAGTTGATATTGCAAAAGGTATTGGCATTCTGATGCGAATTGATAATATTACTACTCAAGGGGAATTTGGACATTACGTAAGGGTCTTAATAGATGCTTCTTTTTATATAAATTAATAAGTATAATTAGTTATTAATATAAAAAGTTAATTTAGTTATAATATTGGACACTCTTCTTCTGATTGCAGGCATAATAAATAAGAAGGGCAGGACAAGGTTAATAAGGATATCATTGAAAGAGAGAAAGTTAGAAAGCAATGGAGGCCAAAAGCCACAACTACCGTGCCACTATTGAATGCATTTGATAACTTGTGATAAGATCTAGGACTTGTCTTGGCAACACAAAATATTCAACAATGTGTGGGTGAAGACAATTGAAAATCAAGACTTGGCAGAAAATAATAATGGTGAATTAATCACGCACCATCAGAATGAAACCGTACTAGAAAATGATGACGAGCATCATAGTCTTTTAGGTGCTAAGGCGCAACGGTCTAATGTTACGACTAGTAAGGGAACGACTATACTAGTGGATCAAGATGCTCATGAGCATGCGACTGTGACAGTGGATGATAGTATAGATGCACCAGCATTTAATAATAATATAACATATACTGATACTACATTAGCCGCTATTAATATTGTAGCAATAGAGGAGGATTATCTGAATAAAATTCCAAATTTTGATGCTTGAACAGACAAAAATATTAATGCCACTGAAATTTTGCACAATCAAGTTCACGAGGAAACTAATGTTGATCATACAAAGCATAAGGACACTACCACAACTGATCAAACTGAAAAGCCCATGTCATGGGCTAATGAAGTCGATGTAAAAGGTGAGCAGACATGGATTACTTTGTGCAAAAAGACTTCAAAATCAAAAGACAAATATAAAGTTACTCTTTTTGTATCGAGAAAATCCCTCAAATTAAACTTATGAATAAAAAAAATTGAACTTATAAAGCTATTGTGTTGGAACTGCAAGGGTTTTGGTAACTTGGAAACATAGAGAAAATGAATGATCAATTGGTTGAACACGGCTCCAGATTTTTGAATGATTTTAGTTTATAATGTTTTTAGCCGTAGAAAGTAATTTAGCGTTTTGTAATTAGCTATATTGTTATTAGCCAACTTTATGTTATTTTGATTTTTATTTAATAATATTTGAGCCTAGAAAGATGATATAAACGATAAGGTAGTGCCAAAAAAATTATTAATTTTAATTTATAATTAATATTATAAAAAACTAATATAGAATTAATTTGTAATTAATTATAATTATTTAATTTAATTTATAGTAAAAAAAAATCTTTTATTTTCATAAATATCTTTGATTTTATTTTAGATTTCAAAATGAAGTGTGAAGTATAAAAATTTTAAATTTTAAAATGACATCATTTCAAGGTATTAGTGTTTTTTTTTTATTTAAAACAACATCGTTCTACCTTATTGTTTTTGAATTTTGCATCTCAAAATGACGACATTTTGTATTAAATAAGTTTTTTTTACATCACATTGAAACAACATTGTTTTGATTTATAAAAAAAAAAAACAAAACGACATCATTATGCAGAAATTTAGTCAACTCAAACGGAGTGAGTTAATAGTGGACACAGTGCTAAAGTTTGGAGGCTCATATGGTCCGGTTTAAAAGTTTAGAGAGTAATTTGTAATAACTCATAAAAAATGGGACAAATTTGGCCTTTTGGCCAGTTGAGAGCTATGTTCTTTCTTCAACACTTAGGATTCCTAGATTTAATTTAAGGTTTTATCGGGAAAATGTAAAGAAAGAAGAAAAGATTAGTGGAGAAGAAACTTTAATTCGGTTAAAATGAAGGAGATGTACTAGAGGACTACTTTTAAATGAAAGAATGGTTTTTGATTTTTTTTTTCAAACTTTTATGAATAATGTGCTTAATTAGCTTAAATGAATGCCACATTTGGTAAAACAATTTCCTTCAACTGCATGCTTCACGCGTGGAAGTTATGCATGAGATACTTATTTTTAATTAATCACTAATTAGTGTTAATTTATCTAGTTTGTGATTAATACTATTCAAAGTTATAATTAAGTCTTCAATTTTCTTTCTTTTTCAATTTAATCCACATCTCACTTCTAATTTCTTTAGTTTCTTGGCTTAAACTCATTAATTTTCTACAATTAAAGACACTGTTGTTTATGTCATAATTTATTCTAAATATTAGTACTCTTAGTTTCTCAATTCACACGTTGGAGTAACAATAGAATTTTTACAGTTTAATCCGGTCTTACAATTTGCTTGATTAGTTAGCGTCAAATATTCATATTTGTATTTCTTACTTTTATTATGTCTTACTCTTTTGAATTGCATGATTTTATTTTATATATATGTTATGTTATAAGGTATAGGTTCATTTTATTTTGTTTTTTTCTTTTCTTTTACCTTTTCAGTTGCTCGCCTCGCCTTGCGCCTCAGGCGATAATAGCCCTTAAAGCCATGGTGCACCTTTTGCCTTTAACAACAATGTCAATGAGACAATAGTAATAATATACACCTTTCCTATATAATTACTTAAAATCTTTACGACAGATTTGTTAAAGAATTTAAGAGCATCAGTAAGAGATACAACAGTTTTAGAGTATCACTAGTTGAGCATATTCATCATAATTCAAAAGGCAAACGAAGTTATAAACTAGCGCATGTGCAGCCCATATGGATTTGATATAATTTTGAGCAATGAAAAGAACAAAAAATCAATTATTCACTTGCTGATGTTTGGAATATGTTCATAGTTTTGTTCATGAAATTTATGCCGAAATAGGCTTAATAGAAAAATGCCAATAGTTGGTCCCTTCTTGACAGGAAAAGAAGTTTCATATTCATTACATTACGGCCAGAAATTGTTTATTACACATTAAGACAACAAAAATGGCTATAGCTTAGAGTATAAGCATAGTATATTATCCATTCAAAAGATACATTACAAGTTTAATATGCCAACTAGACCTTTTTACAAGTATTCAACAGGGGGAAAGACAAGGGAATGAACAATATACAATAAACTATATAATGACTCCTTTGTACTTAACATAGATTCCGGCATGAAGTTAGAACAAGATATTTGTTTGTCTCATCAACACATGCAAAAGAATTATGATGACTCTTTAACCATAGATTCCAGCTTCAAATTAGAGCAAGACACAGGCAAACTAAATCCTAACTTAGAAGTACCTAAATCAAACTCTAACAGGGTATCCTCTAATTGAAACCCTCCTATTACAATTGAGGTTTTTGAGTCCAACCCACCATCCAAGATCCCCAAGCAAATCATCTCATCACTCACTGGCACCATAGAATTTCTGCCATGTATTCTCCATTTCACCATCTCACTTTGCAGAACTAGATCAATTGCGGGAACTATTGGACCTAAGATTGTGCTTTCAATTCCCTTTGAGCTAAAGCAGTGATTAAAAGGAGCCACAGGATCTACGCTCGTCATATTCATAAAAGTGGCAGCTTTCATATAACCATTAATAAATACACCATAGATTGTGCTCTCTAAAGTTGTGTAAGGCAGTGTTGTGCTTATTTTAGCTCTGCCTATGCCCTTCTGCCCTAAAACCACTCTTTTGCTATTAATCTTGATGGACCTCACGTTGATGAAATAATCTTGCGAGCTACCATATGGGTCATTGACCAGAGGGGTGTAGGTTACTGACCTTAAGATTTCTGGGCCAAAAATGGAGTCACTATCTACACTACCAAGTGATAAAACACCACTAGAGGAGGACAGGCAGGTTGCAAATTTCTTGCGGAATTGAAATGTTGCAGCCAGTTGTGATGGCAATGCAATTGGACTATTTCCTAATCCTAATATGCCTCGGGAGCCACTGGCTAAACCATTTAACAGAACAGTAGGAGCACAAGCGAAAAGAAAATCATCAATTTGCGTGATTTCACCTGATTGTGTAGATCGGAAGGCTAAGACATCTTCTGCAAGTTCCCCTTTTGTTGCCAACCGATTAAAGCTATTTTCTGCAGAAAGATCACAAGTTGAAAAGCGATTTCCAGAGGAACCGAAGAAGCAATTCTTGTCCCCAAAATGAAAAGGCTTTGCCATTGAGCATTGAATAGAGCAGCTAGGAATTAACCGCCGCGTGGATGAAATTTTCCCGGAAGCACAATCGACCCAAATAAATGGAGCACCTAAATCAATTATAAGTTTGGTGGGTGTTCGTTGACTGCCATGATCGACTTGGGTCATGTATTGGAGGGTAGCAAGATCTCTGGTTACAGGGAGAACCAGAGAGTCTGGTAACAGAGGAATCTGAGCATTAGGTTCGTACAGAAAGCAGAAGAAGAAAAAGACGAAGAAGAAGAGAAGAAAAGGCCGAGAAGAAGCCATTGGGGGAAATAGTTAGAGAATGGGGAAAGAGAGGAGAGTTCGGTTGGGAAGATAGGAAGAAGAAAGGAGTGGAAAGGGGTAAGTGAGCATTGGGGGCAGTTAGGAGGGCGCATATTAAGCATATGCATCGTACGGTTAAATGCGGTGATTCGACGAAGTTGGATAAGTTACCACGCGTATATAAACAAAAGGCTTTCATGAAATAATCTTGTGATATTTTTGTGCTTTTGCTGTCAAAATTCTTATGCTTTTAGGTATATGCTATTATACTTTTTATTTTAAATATTTTTTTTTATAAAAAAAGATTTTTATTAAATTTTTTATTTTTAAAATTAAAAGTAGAAATTTGATTTTTTATTCTAATTGTTATTAATATAATTTTATTTTTTAAGGTGCATTTTTCTTACAATATTCTTCTCCTTATATATAATAAAAGTCATTTACTTATTTTTTTTAATAAATATTAATTTGTATGAAATAAACTAAAATAAAAATATAAAGAATTTATTAGATTGATAAAAAATTTGTTCATTATATTTAAAGATGTTCTAAAATACAATTTTATAATCAGTAATTGATTTATTGATTGATCTGAATTTATCTATTTTCGTGTGAAGAAGTGATTTGTTATCTGAAATAATAACATTTGATGAATTGATTTCACTAATTTTTAATTTATAAAATATTTTTTATGAATTAAAAAATTAGTAATGAAAAATAATAGATTAACGAGAAAAAATCATTGCTCATCAAATGAGAATTGGTGAATTTCATGCACGATCATCCAATTATATAACTTGTAATAATTCGGTATTTAAAAGATTATTTATAACACAAAAGTATCTCAATTATTTAAATTGTAACAACTGAGTACTTCAAATATTATTTGTAATACAATAGTACTTCAATTTTTATTTTGTAACTAAATAGTACTTTTGTATTTAACTATTAGTCTTCCTAATATAAGTGTGATATAAAATATTCATATCAGATAAATTTTAATACAAATAAAATTAGATATAATATTCACATCAAATAAATTTTAATTTTACTGACTGGGTATTATAACTAATTTTTTTTATTAAAATTTATCTGGATATTTCATATTATACATCTATTAGAGAGACTAAGAAGTGTTTGAGAGTACTGTTGAGTGTTCCAAAAGCAAGTTTTGAATTTTTTTGATTTAATTGACTAATTTTTTTAATTTTATGAATTGTTTTTTTTCCAAATATGTTTTTGGAAAAAATATATATTTATCTGTATTTACCAAAAATAGTTTTTAAAACTCAAAAAAATTAAGAATACAAATTTTTTTTTCTGAAAAACGTTTTTTCCAAATACAATACTAAATGGACCCTAATAATTGAAGACATAAGTACTATTTAGTTATAAAATAAAAGTTAAAGTACTTTTGTATTACAAATAATTTTTAAAGTACTTAATTATTACAATTTATATAATTGAGATACATTTGTCTTATAAATAATTTTTGAGGTACTGAGTTGTTACAATTTACATAATTGGGGTATCTTTGTATTACAAATAATATTTTAGGTACCGAATTGTTACGAATTATATAATTGGATGGCCGTCGGTAAAATTCACCAAATGAGAATTAATTGATTTAAAATTTTTCTCTTTAAATTTTCTTTCCTTCTGTCTAATATAGATTCCATTCTCGATCTTGTTCTTAAATTTCTCTCCAGAATTTTCTTTTTCTCTTCCTTCTTTTTAAGGTTCATTCTATACAACGGCGAATTTAGAAAATTTTTAATGGGATATCAGATTTATGAAATATAAAAAGTTATAAATAAAATTTATTATAATCTATAAAATGTTAGAAAATCAATTTAGCCAAAATCAATCACATGATTTAAAATATAAAATTTAGAGCACAAAACTAGTTTAATCGAGATAGAGGACATAGAAAAAAAATCTGATTTCACTAATTTCATCGTAATAGAATTATCTGAATGAGTTTGCACTAAGAACTTCTCTTGTTTCATAATTCAGAATGATGTAATTCTAAAACTTTCTCAATTTCTTTTATCTCTATCCAACTTTATAGAGGGGATGAGAGTTAATAACAAAAGAGACTTAGTCTACTTAATATAATAATAATAGACTGTTTATCATACTTATATTATTATCTAACTCACATTAATTATTCACACTAAATTAATTAATTTTAAGACAATTTATTTTATAATATATCTTTATTTCTCAATTAATAAGCTAACAATCATAATTAGATATAAAACATATCTAACATTCTCCCATTTGGAGTAATTAATTGAAAATCTATTATAAAAATCTTATCATTCCCTCTCGATTCAATAAAATTACTAGCAAAAAAGTCATAGCAAAAACCACATTGTTCAAGAATATGGCATATTTCATGGTCACATTTATCAGTAACTCTATCAATCATAAGCACAGTGTGGTAATGTGGAAAAATTAGTCAACACTCACTTTATGATCAAATTTTATGTGTCAATTTTCTTGTCAGTCAGTGATTTCTTATCTGAATACAATACATGTACGCATAAGAAATTTTTTATGACTTCAAATGAAGTCTATGTATGTCTTAAAAATTTTATATCGTACGATTCTTTTTTTGTCCCAAGACATATAACTAAGGCTATAAATTTTAATGTCTCAAGCTTTTGCTTAAAATGACATTAATATTAAGATTTTAATTAATCAGATCTAATATACGTCACATTATATTTTCCAATGAAAATATACCATCAAATATTTTCCAACGAAAATATATACATAACTGCATTGATGATCATCAATTTAACAAAGTACATTATACCAATGTATAAAGTACAAACCAAAATACATAGAGCAACAAGAAAGCCTCTTACTAATCCAATGTATCAAAAATCGACTTTAGACACATGCTAATGACATGTCTCTAAAAAATATTGGATTGAATACCCTTGGTAAAGGGGTTAGTTATCATATCATCTATACCGATATGCTCTATTTCAACGTTACCTTCCTTCACTAGCTCTTTTAATGTCAAATATTTGATTTCCATATGCTTAGACCATGTGATATTATTGTTGTTTTTTGCAAACAATACAGCCGGCAAATTATCATAATACAACTTTATAAGTGTGTCAATGGAATCGCCAATTGACATTTTTACAATGAGATTTCATAGCTAAACAGCCTGTACAACTGCACCATAACATGCTACGAACTCAGCTTGCATCGTGGAAGATAAGATTAAGGACTGTTTAACACTTTTCCAAGATACAACCCTACCAGCTAATGTAAGAACATAGCCTGATGTGGATTTTCTGTTATCAGAATAGCCAGCAAAATTTGAGTCAGTATAACCAACCAATTCAAATTTTCAACCTTTCTATATGTAAAGATGCAATCCTTGGTCCCTTTAAGTTATCTCAAAACTCTTTTAGCCTCAGTCTAATGATCCATTCTAGGATTATATTGATATCTACCCAGAAGACCAATTGTAAATGTAATATCCGGTCTAGTGCACATTTGAGCATACATCAAGCTTCCTACTGCACTAGTATATGGCACTGTTTTCATTGATTATCTCTCAACTTCATTCTTGGGAGACTGTGCCAGGCTCAATTTATTACCTTTAGCAATTGGCACATTCCAAGACTTACAATCTTGCATATTGAATCTTTTTAATATCCACTCAATGTATGATTTCTGAGAGAGACCTAAAAGGTTTTGAGATATGTCCCTATAGATTTCAATTCTAAGGACAAAAGATGTTTCTTTAAGATCTTTTATATCAAAATATTTAGACAACAACTATTTTACCTCATGCAATATTCCTAAATCATTACTTGCAAGCAGTATATCATCAATATACATCAGAAAGATATACATGCTCCCACTGATCTTGAGATATATGCATCTATCAACTTTATTTTCGACAAATCCCAAAGAGGTGATCACACTATCAAATTTCAGGTACCATTGTCGCAAGGCTTGTTTCAGACTATAAATAGACTTTTAAGTCTACATATAGGATGGTCCTTACCATCTTCCTGAAAACCTTCAGGTTGTTCTATATAGACCTCTTCATTCAGTTCTCCATTCAAAAATGTGGTTTTTAACATCCATCTGATGTAGCTCTAAATCAAAATGAGCTATAAGTGTCATGATTACTCTAAATGTATCCTTCGAGGATACAGGAGAAAAAGTTTCATTATAATCAATTCCTTCTCTCTGAGTAAATTCCATGGCAACTAATCTGGATTTAAACATTTCTATATTCCCTTTGGAGTCTTTCTTGGTCTTATAGACCTATTTACAACTAATAGGTCTAGAACCTTTAAGTAATTCAACAAGCTCTCATACCTCAGTACAATCCATAGATTGTATTTCATCTCTTATTGCATCCCACCACAAATCAGATTGAGAACTAGAAACAGTTTCTTCAAAAGATATAGGATCAGTAATATGACCAATGGCATAATCACTCTCACCTATATAGACCACATAATCAGAGGAAATAGCAAGTTTTCTTTCCTTGGTTGACCTCTTGAGAGGAACCAGTGCAACTGGATGCTGTGATGATAAAGCCTCATTTAACTATATAGGCTCCTCCTGAATTGGATCCATCACAAGTGTAAGATCTAACATTGCAAGTTGTTTGGATACAGAAATATGTATAACCTCAGTACACTTTTCCTATCTTGTAATTTCAGAGTAGTCACCCTCATCAGCTATATCAAATTCTAAAAATTTAGCTGTCTGTGATTCCATAATTCTAGAACTCCCTTCTCTACAATAAAATTTGTAGTCTTTAGAATGATTTGGATTCCCTATAAAAAAGCAATGAATAGATCTAGAATGCAATTTTCTCTCAACAGGATTGTAAAGGCATACCTCTAAAGGACAATCTTAAACTTGAAAATGATTCAAGTTAGGTTTCCTTTTGGTCCACAATTCAAACGACGTTTTAGCCACAAACTTGCTGGAGACTTTATTGAGGATATATAATGTCATTTTCATAGCCTTACCCTACAAAAAGTTTAAGAGATTTGACCTTGACATCGTGCTTCTTATCATTTCATTTAAGGTGTAATTCCGTCTTTTGGCCACACCATTTTGTTCAAGACTACCTGACATAATAAACTGAGCTACTATTTCAAACAGATACTGCCAACAAAAAGAACTTCCACTATGTCATTGTTACTAATTGTGAGTATTGACTCTTCTTTATTTGGTTTCCGCTTGTTTATGAACTCTTGCAATATGAATTCAACATGTTTAGTTGCTCCACTATCAAGCCACCAAGAATTGGAAATGGCATTAACCAAATTGGATTCACAAATAACAAGACCAAAAGAGTTACTTGTAAGCTCACGCTTTTCTAACCAAGATTTGTATTTCAAACAATCTTATTTTTCATGACCTTTCTTTTTACAAAAGAAACATTTAAGTTCCCTTTTCATAAAAGCTTTATCAACACCCACAGCACCAAATCGAGCAGACTCTTTATCAAATCCAAGAGCATTAAGTTTAGCTTTTTTACCTTTTCTTTTGTCTTTCCACTTAGGACCTGATACAAGAAGCGCGTTACTAACTTGACCCGGCTTTAGCTTCTCTTCCTCAGCTACATATATGGCAATGAAAGCATTAACTATCCATGGATCCTCCATTGAGTTATATGCAGTAATAAGCGTCCTAAACTCTGGTGGTAGAGTATTGAGAGCTTGATGCACAATACAAGTATCAGGGAGAACTATGTCAAGGTTCTATAGCTTATTCTATATATGGACCATGATGAGAATGTATTCTCTGACACCTCCTACTCCGTTATACTTCACGGAGTATAGCTGTTTTAAAAAGGTATCAATCTTAGTATTGATGGATACCTGATAACGCTGAAAAACTGCAATTAGAAACTTTTTGCTATATGAGTCTCTAGCAAACCACTTAACAGTTGCTCTGGAATTGATCTTTTTATGGTCAAATAACACATGCGATTCATTTTGTATCATGTTAAATGCAACTCTTTATCAACTACTGAACTCTCAGTAGTTAGGTCAACTGGCTTAGGAATTGTCATGGCAATATCAATATTTGCCAACTCTATAGCTAATTCCACGTTTTGCTTCCATGTTTTATAATTAGAGTCAGTCAGCATTTCAATAGTTATTGTATTATTATTAATTGAGAAGGTGACTGAAAAAATCAATAATGTAACACTTTAGTACAAGACAATAATAATACTCAAAGCCATAGAAGAGTATTAATCCAAGAATTTCAACACATCATCATATAAACACTTTTAGGCAGAATATATAACATGCAATAAGAAATTCTCAATATAAGCACAATCTGGAAATTTACCAAATACTTGCAAATTTACCATATTTGGGTGTATAAACCACTTGTACCAGTTCATTCTCAATCATATATCTTATATTTCACATCTCCAAATGTAATTTATAATAAATACATTTGGACTGAATAATTATAAATTAAATCTAAGACATTTATAAAATATATAAAACCGAATATTTCTTAAAATTTTAGCTAAAAATGTCGCTTTGGCGACAACATTTCAATTGATTTTAAAAGAAATTTTTATATCAGGATACACCTTATTTATTGCCTTGAAATAATTTAATAATATAAATTTCATTCCTTATGGATGTGGGGCTAAGTGTCCTGAAACATTATGTTCACAATAATTTAATCAGTTACATCGTCAATTTTTAATTGAGAAAAATTAATTTCCAGATGTGACAATTTTATGCACATGCATAAATTAAATATTATGAGATAAAAATAATTTTTTTCTTAAAATGTCATAATTTTTCTCAAATATGGCTTTCAAAAATTAATTTAAAATTTTTTAAATTAATTCATGTCAAAACTGGGTAAAAAAGGCTTCCAATAGTAAAAAATAACCATATATGGACTTAATTAAAAAATTCAGAAAAGTAGGGGCAAATCTTGACAAAAATCAAGAAAATGGGGCAGGTGGCATGCGTGTGCACGCGCCTGACACAGCAGCCCGCGCTGCCTGCGATGCGCATCTCTAGCACATGCAGACAAACTCCCTCACCGCCCCAGCGTATGTCCATGCACGTGTTTGGCTCGTGCAGTGCACACACCTGCCTCATCATCCTCCCTCAACTTCATTTTCTGCAATTTTTCAGTGAAATTTTCGCGAAATCCATCACCAAATCCCATTTTCATTTTAAAACTCAATTAAACTCAAAATTTTCTCCTTAACTCAATGAGAAAAATACAAAAATAGTTCTAAAAACATATAATTTGGCTCTGATATCACTTGTTAGAAAATCGAGTTAGTCAACATCAATCCCAACATCTAAAATATGAAATTTAGAGCACAAAACTAGTTTAATCGAGATAGGTGACGTAGAAAAGAACTTGATTTTGCCAATTCAATCGTGACAGAAATGATTTGAATGAGTTTGCACCAAGAACTTCTCTTGTTTCCTGACTCAGAATGATAGAATTCTAAAACCTTCTCATTTTCCTTTATCTCTATCCAATTTTATATAAGGGGTGAAAGTTAGTAACAAGAGAGATTTAGCCCACTTAATATAATAATCATAGTCGTTCATCATACCCATATTATTATTTGGCCCACATTAATTATCTACACTAAATTAATTAATTAAGTCTTGCCTAAATAAAGAATTAATCAAATTCTTACGGCTATTTATTTTGTAATATATCTTTATTTCTCAATTAATGAGCTCACAACCATAATTAAACATAAAATATATCTAACACAAAATTCTAAATTAAAATTTATTAATACAAAGATAAAAGTTAAAAAAAAAAACTACATTCGTTTTGGATGAATTCTCATATTTTGAAAGCAATTTAGAATATTGTCATCACTAACATTTGAAAATAAATTTATTTCTATAAAAATATATAAATATTAAATAGAGTTAGTACAATACAACAATAAATAAAATTAACCACAATACAATTATTAAAATTATAAACTAAAGCCTATTAACTAGATTATATATATACTTGATACTTGGGATCTATTGAATTAAAGATAAATTGAATATTTGGATATACAACTTTAGATATTTATATTCTTTATATTATATATAAAAGGAAATTTCAAAATTTTTTGTGTTTGGCCATTCTACAATGTAAATTCGCCTATGCTTCTATATGTTGTTTTTTTATCATTTTTTTTTTTTACTATAATATCCACATATGGATTTTCAATAGTTTTTCGTAGTCTTACTTTTTTAACCACAATTATCTTCATTCGTTTACCTCTCTAAAAATGTTTTAGTGGAATTTGAACACAATAACTCTTCAATATAAATTCAGTATATATTGATAATTGAACACAACCTTAGATTTTTGTGGTCTCTCATTAGTGAAAGTTTATATTAACATCTAGACAATAGAAGCTTCCATGGCATCTTATACTTGGCATATGGGCTCCATAAGCACTGGGCGCGTAGGACTATCTGCATCAACCTTAGGGCTGGTTGGCCTACGCTGTGATGGTGTACATGGAGCTGCCTGCAGCTACCACGACCTGCAGCAGTATGGCACCACATTCTGCCATGGCCCATGAAAATTGAAAGTCCAAGGAATCAAGTGCCTTCCACGTCCGATTTTACTGATAATTCATAATTGTATCAGGTCTCCAAGATAAACATCTCATCGATGCAATAATGTAAGTAAGAGAAGTTGGAAAAATGGATTCGCAACCTCGAGATAGCATATCTCTAGTGAGAAAAGACATGAGTAGTACAAGAGTTCTGATTTTTTTTTTCTAACTAGTTCAACCAATTTAATTGGAAACCGAACTCTATGTCAGAAGATACTTGCTATTAATTTGAAAATATATTAAATTTAGAAGATACATTTCAAGAACTAACAGATATATTCACACTACTTGGATATGATATATCATAAGGGACTTATCTTTTTTATCAATTGCTATGAATTAAATTAAAAACAATTATTTAGTAACGCCACAAGTTAGAGTCTAGGAGTTACAAGAATCTTAGACATGCGAATAATCAAGAATAAATTAAGTCAGAATTAAAACAACATTTTTAGAAAATTGAAGGATTGATAGAAAAAAGAATAAAGTTAATTACATAAAAAAAATAAAATAATATTAAATAAAATAATAATATAAAAAAATAATAGAAAAAAAAAAACATAAGTTAAAATGGTCAGACTTCAGGAAACGTGGAGTACATGTTTAAAGGGGGAAAAAAAGGCTAGAGTACACGATTATTTTAGCACAAACCCTCTTTTTTCCTTCTTTTTCATTGTGCCTTCTCCCATATCTTCTTCAATATAGTCCCTCCATTTCAACCCCATTCCAAGAAGTTAAAGCATTATTAATTATTATCAAGTCTCATTCATAATCCCTAACATTAAGTATTTTCATTATTTTCTTCTTTTAATTAATTCTTTGGGGCTTAGAGTTATTTGATAATAGATTAAAATTTGGGGTTTTCTTGAACAAACTTTAAAGCCATGGTCTTCTTCTACGTGTTAGGCCAGATGAAGATCATCACTAATCAAGGGTCAGAATTAGAGACAAATTGAGGCTCCAAAAATTAAGGTTTATACATATAATTATTTAAATTCGCCCTTTAATAATTGTATGGAATGATTTTGTGCTATTAAAATTATGAATGTGGAATTGAGACTGTTGTAGTGACTGTAGAGCTAAAAATTTGCTAAATTATATTTATTAAATCATATAACTTTATTGGCATGCTAAAAATATTTAAGTTAGCAAGAAATATGAAATATATGGTGGTATAAATTTTGATGAATTAATTAAAAATGTTGAAAAAAATGGATGTGTTATTTTGGCATGGTTAATTGGCTCTACGGTGACAAAGTTTGAGGCTGGGATTACTTAAGAACACTGGAAATAATATTAATTTGTCCCTAGGTTGTTGAATTGTTGAAAATTAATTGTTAAAATAAATTTTGGATAAATTATGGCTTAATGATACTGAAATTTGGGACTGATATAGAAAGAAACTAGAAAAAAAAAAAGAGAATGAAAATAAAAGGACCAAAATAGATATTTGGAGGACTAAGAAGAACTTTGACGCCAAAGTAGCTCTCCTGATACTGCTAACAATTAAGTTATTTTTTTTTAAATAATAAAAACTGAACCTAATGATGAGACATTTAAGTAAAAGTTAATAAATTTAATTAAATATATAGAAAATTATTATTTGTTCCTTATAATTTGACATAATATATTAGTATCTTTCTGAGATATAAAAAATATATGATTTGTTTTCTGTAATTTGACATAATACATTAGACTCCTTTGAAGTTTGAAAAAAAATATATAATACACTAGTAAAAAGAAATATTCTTTTTTGCTCTAAGAGTATTAATCTAGTAAATCAAATTTGTATGTAGATACTAGTGCAATATGTTAAAATTTTAAGGGATAAATAGGATAATTATCTCAGAGAGTACTAGTATATTATGTCAAACTATAAAAGATAAATAGTATATTTTTTAAAATTCAAAAAGATACTAGTGTATTATCTAAAATTACATCAGTAAATAGTAATTTTTCTTTAAATATTTTCTCATAAAATGCTAACTAGGTTTGACTTATTGGTTGTTTATTTAGAGTAGTTGAACTAATGCTGATTTTTGGAGTTTTTAGTACCAAAGGTAGAATTGTTGGACACAACCATAGATTGACGTGACACCCAAAACCGATTTCGAAATTTTAGTGTATATCAATATTTTGGCTTTTACATATGTATTTTTGGTGCTTTGAATTTGTCAAACAGATAACTTATGAGCAACATAATTGTAAGAGTATGGAATTATATGAAAGGCATGAAAATGGCAAGTTAGATGAAAATGAGAGCATGGAAATTAATATGAGATAATAAGATGATTATGATAGAAAAGTTTATAATTGACATTAGTTAAAAGCATGAAATTTTTGATATGACAAAGACATATGTATGATGAGAAAATGTTATGACATGCGAATTAATATTAAAGTATATGTTTCATGTGAATAAAAAGGAAATATAAAAAGATTTAAGTGCCTATGTGCTCATACTAAGACTAACTTTATGATAAATAATATATTATTAAAGGGTAATTACGGTACCGTAGAGTATATTCATGCACTTATATTCAGTTAAGGTGCCAAGCTCCAAGAGCACGTTTGAACCTTCTTTGCTAGTATATATTATTTATTCAGTCAAGTTAGTCCAAGCTCTAAGAGCGCACTTGACTTAAATACAGTATAATGGATAGGAATGCCCAAGGTTTAAGAGCGGTTCTATTTACAAACCATTTCTGGTGGTCTAAGTATTGAATATTGAGCAATAAAATATAAAATAAGTTTATGACTATTCTAAATAAGTTATGATTAAACAATTATAGTTTCCGCTTACTAAGCACGCTTCCTTCTTTCTAAAGGAATGTTGGCATGAATATATGAAATTGAAGTTGTAGATTTAGTTGACAAAGAAAAACTTGAGATTGTTAGATCCAACGGTAGATACTGGAATTATTATGAGTGAATGCTGATAATAAAACTAATTAATATATAAAAATAAAAAACTATAATAATTTAGATGAAATTATATTAATCTAACATATATATAAAAACAATACAATTCCAATAGAAACAATATTTAAAAAGTTGAAATTATATAACAATTAAAAAAAATATTTACTAGATATATAATTTTGTATTTCTAGTCATCACTCAAATAGAAACAATTAAAAAAATTAATTAAGAGAGAAAGCGACAAAAAAAAACAATTAAAATAAAACAATTTTAAAGTGAATTTTGTTGTCCGGTATAAATAAAAGAATAAATGGTGTAATTATATGAGAGTTGAGAAAAGTAATATTTAAAAAAAAAGTTTTACTTTTATTAATTGTGAAGTCAAATGTGTGGTCGAAAATTAAGAGAACAAACAATTAAATATTAAGAATTTTATAAAATAAATTAGTAAAACTTTAATAGATCTTTTAACTAATATTTATAAGCCTATATTAAAGTAAATCTTGATGATATATAATTTTAATTTAGTTCAAATTCCTAAATAAATACACTGAGCATAGAAAAATTCTTAGGTAGATTGGGTTTATCATCTCATCCATAGACCAATATAATTATACAATGACATGTATTTAATTATTTTATTGTCATTGATTAATGTGAAAATAAAAATAAAACAATTAAATACATGTTATTATGTGATTGGATTGGTTTAGTAGACACCATCTTCCTAAATTTTTTTTCTAAGCATATTATATATAAAAAATTTTAAAACAAATCAGTGGGGGCTTAAGCCCTCCCGAGCCTCATTTGGGTCTACCCCTGATTAGATAGTTTCCAGCTCATAGTCAACTTCTTTATTTCATGCATTTTTTATTATTTACTCATACATTAGGTACTTTCAAATTTAATAAGATAATATATTATTTTATTCATTAGATTTAAGGGATTGTAATAATTGGATGTGTTTACCCTGGATTATGAATTATGCATGAAGTTAATGTACATTTGATTGATATTGGTTTTGATGGAACAATACAAATTGATTGAATATTTAATATGTATGAGAATAATACAAGATAATTGGATTGATGTTACTTTTTATTATATTTGGCTTATGAAATGAACATAAGATGATAAATTATATGAATATAGATTGAGTAGCATTCGTTTATATAATAGAGTTCAGTCTACTGTATAGGAGTATTACAAATATTATATATAAAAGTTCTATAAATTCATCCATGTGGTGTAGTAGTGAAATATCTTGAGACATTTCTTTTAGGTCAAGGGTTTGAGTCTTCCCTTCTTTATTTCAATGAAAATTAATATTTTCTAACCAATTAAATTTAGTGAAATGTGACGATTTGAATGAGTCATGGTCCAACCATTCATATGGTCAAATTATCCATGGTTAGATATGTATTTGGAATTGATGTTGAGTATTTCAAAAGTATATTTTAATTTTTTTTATTTAATTAATTGATATTTTAAATTTTTTATAAAATTTTTTTTCAAAACTACTTCTGGAAAAAAAAACATTTATATACTTATTTCTATCCAAAAGCAAAAATAATTTTCAGCACTCAAAAAAGTTAAAAATACAATTTTTTTTTTAAAAAGTGTTTTTTCCAAACTCAATATTAAATGAACCCTTAATGTATTCTTGATTTGATAGTAACTAACATAAATTTTAGGCGCATTTCTTATTTAACCGATAACTAGTCAGGCTGGGCTAGAGATTTTAGTGGGATAGATCGGAGTTGTATTCACCCTTCCCGTCTATGTCTCCGCTCTATACCCCAATGGGAAATTTTAATTAATTCTCATTCCCACTCCAAACGGGTTCGGATTTTCCTGATATATTAATTATTTTATAACTTATACTTAACAAATGTAACGTCCATCATTTAAGGCATAGAATTAATGCATATTTTGAGGAATATTATGGTAATTAAATGTAAGAATATAAAATGGATCAATTTTGGCTTATTTTCTGTTTTGATGGGTAGAACCGAATCCCGCTCGAAAAAGAAAATATTGCAGTTAGGAAAGATTTCCCACTTGCGATATTGGTTGTCCTGGTCGGAACTCGCCTTTGGGCTGCATGCTATAAATATACATTTTTGCACCCCCTACTCCATACCTATTAGAAACCTAGCCACTCTCTGTTCGTCCTAAACTCCCCAGAAACATTCCTTAACATTCCCCTTTGATTTCCTTCTGATTTAACACTTGAAAACACAATTGAAATTATTTTATCAAGGATTTAATTAGGGTTTTTGGTGTTTTCATTAAGAACATGAGTTATCATCCAAACAGCCCCCAAAATCGGATTTGTTCACCTTTGTTCTTGATTTTTAGAGGGGATTCAGTAAGTATCTCGTTCTTCTAACACCCCTAGATTGGGCTTAATGGTTTATTATCTTGTAAGTTAGGGTTACCTTTCAGTTTCGATATGATTCCTTAGAGCAGTATATTTAGAATGGTTTTGTGACCCTTGCCTCATATGATTTCTGCTAGGAAACGGAACGGAAGGAGGGAACGAACATCAAAATGTGAGAGAGACATAAAGTGAGGTTTTCGGCTGTATTGTTAAAAGTTTGTACATATAATCATATTTATTCGCTTTTTGGTTGTATGTTTGCTAGTGTCTAGGTATATTTGAGGTTTGTATCTACTAAATGTCATGGATTATGTTCTGAATGAATTGGTATTGATTTTATGGATTAAAGACATTGATTGTTTATGATTTTCATGATAGATTGATATATTATGAAATTAATGGATTTTAGCATATTTAAATGATAATATGGACTGTTGGAATGACCTATAATGTTCTAGATATTATGTTGTATTTATGATATCAAGAGGGTTGAGGATGACATGTGAAACTGAGTTTATTTTTGTTGTCATTAGGCCTTTTCCGAGAGTCCCGGTCGGGACTCATGCGACATCAGGTCTGCACAGCCCAGCGATGGGTCAAGCCAGCAGCACCAATGCCACAATGGCACGCTACAGCATGCTAAGGTACAGACATGCTTGGATGAAAGGGTATGATGTTAGTTTTGTTGATATGGAATACATATTTCTAATCTTTTATGATGTAATATGGAAAAAATATGGATATGTGATAATTTCATTGGATGTGTTAATAATGATATCATGTACTATGTGCTATGATATGATATGACATGAGATAAACAGATATGTATATGATAACACATGAGTTATGATATATGAATGATAATATATTATAATATTTATGTTACTATGTGATATTATTATGATCATGGAAATTTCCTCTTTATCATAGGATTTGAATAATGCAAATAAAGGAACATATGAAAAGACTAAGATGTCCTTACTCATACTAGGACTGACTATATGATAGATGATATGCTGTTAAGGATGGTTACGGTACCGTAGTATTAGCTCATGCGTTATTTATCGGGTAAGGTGGCTTCAGCTCCGAGAACGCCCTTAACTTATTATGCTAGCAATTATTTTATACAATTATGAATTAAGTTGGATTCAACTTCGAGAGCGCACTTGACTCAGGCACAAATACAGACAATTATGATTAGGTGGATAGAGTAGCTTCAACTCCGAGAATGTCCCTATTCACAATTTGTATCTGGTAGTCTACTATAGAGTAATTGAGTAATTTAAATGAATAAACAAAAACAGAAAAATGTAACATAATGTGTGGAATAAGGAAAGGCTTCCGCTTACCATGTATACTACAATGATGTGTAATGATTTGATTAGCATGATGATATAACTGTAAATATATGAATTGAATTATGAGATGAAGTGTTATATTATGACTTTCACGTAATGAATGATATGATTTGAACATGTATGTTATGCATAATATAATGTATATAATTATATATATCACTAAGCTTGGATAGCTTAGTGTGTGGGTTTCATGCACGCAGATCTGGAGCCATAGATAGAATTGACAAGAAGAAGCCAAGCCAGTCAGATCCTAAGTCAGCTCACATTTATACATTTCCTTCCATATCACACATTTTGGGATAAAATTAGATTTTGTTTTAAATTGTATTTCAGATTATGGATATTTTATTTTGCGCATGTTTAGCCCTGGTTAACAGATTCATTGATTATGGATTTATTTTTAAGTCTGAATGTATGATAATTACTTATATAATTATTTATTGCTATGTACAATCAAATGTATGATATTATCATATTTTAAAATGGTAAAGGCTAAAAAGGGAACAATAGCTAAAGGTTTAGTATCATATATGTAGTAGCACTCTCTTGTGTAACAGGGTAGTACGCTATATGGGAGGACGTTACAACTAATTAATAAAAATGATAATATTAATTTATCCATAACTACAAAACACATTAAACTATTAATTTAATAAAATAATTGTGTATTTTTAAGAGAAACACATATTTGAATTTTTATTGCATTAGATTCCTCTATAATTTTTCACACACTATAAATTTAAATTTAATTAATTGAAAAGAATAATATAGAATAAATTTAATATTTCAAGACATAAAATAAATAAATAAGTAAATTACTAAAAAGTATATATATATTGTCGGGATGGGGTACATATAGGAGTGGAGCCAGAACTAGATAAAAGAGGGGCTAACAATAATTAAAGTGTAAATGATCAAATAATAATAATAATAATAATAATAATAATAATAATAATAAAAGAAGTTAGATATGTTATATAACTTTAAATACATCAAATATTTTTCCTTTAATGTTAGTTATTTGACATATAAAAAAGTATTATATAAAACAACTTTAATTAAACATTTAAGCATTTAAAACTATTTTATGATAAACCAAAATGCATTTCAATAGTAGTCAAATGAGAGAGTCAATAGCAAAAGAAGATCATATTATATAAAATCAAATATAAAAATGCAGTGGAAAAAAGTGCAATAAAGAAGAAAAAATAAGTATAGAGTGTATAAATTTCATATATGCAAAAATAAAAGTATTTCAATGAGTAGTCAAATAAGAAAATAAATAGTAAAAGATGAACATATTATATAAATTCAAATGTAAAAATGTCATGAAAAAAAGTACAATAAGTAAGAAAAATAAGTGGAGTATAAAAAATTGGCACATATTACATAAATTTTGTATACGCAAAAATAAATGAATTTCAATGAATAGCTAAATGAGAGAGTCGATAGTAAAATATGATCATATTATATAAGTTCAAATATAAAAATATAATAAGGAAACAAATAAGTGCAGATTTCATATATGTAAAAATATATTTTTTTTATATACTTAATAACTATTAATTATATGTATTACATGCAAACATATATTATTTTTTTATGTATTTGATAACTATGCATTACCGACAAGAAAAGAAAGCAATAAAATTCGTTGTAATACATTCAAACTTCTTATATATTTAATGATTCATTGTAAGCCATTAGCATTTCATGTAATAAAATGGAAGGGAGCTCATAGGAGCAAATTCTAAATTTTATTTAGGAAATTTAAAAAAAAAAAAAGATGTTTCTTCACTTGCCTTTGTCTCTAGGTATATAATCATTTCATTCCCGTTAAACAATATTTTGAATTCTCTGGAATTTGCCTATATTCCGGTCAAAAGTTAAAAAATCCACCATATAAAAGACGGATGTGGACAGAAACCCAGGGATCCAGACTAAATTGCTATCTCTAAGCTAGACCTATTTTCATAATCATGCAACCAGATAACTAGATGTGGAATTGACATCGAAATTCTTCATATTTTATGTCCTTTTTTTAGAAGTGGCAACGGAGTGGATTAGAATTAGATTTCACTCTTCATATCCTTATCTCCATATATAATTGTATATCCTCGTCCCATACTCCTTATGAAAAAATAATATTAATCCCTATCTCCATCCCAAATAGAGTCGAGTATTCTCAAGCGGGGTGGAATATTTCTGCTATATTTTTTTAACTTAATTATATTTTATATATCTATTTAAATTATTAATTTAATTCACATAAAAAAATATAAAATAAGAGCAAAAAATTATAAAAGATTCAATATTTTAATTTTTAATGTTCCATAATTCATATTTAACTAATAAAAATGACAATATTAATCAATCCATAAATAATTAACAAAGTGCATATCCACTATAAAAAAAACATCAAACTATATTATGACCAATATATCCAAAAATTTAAACTAATTATCTTTGTCATTCTTAAAGCCAAAATAATTTAAAAAGATAAAAGACAACAGTATTTTCATATGATTATAATCAAATACACAACTAAATTTGTAGTCATTAAAATATTCACTATTAATTTAAAATGATTAATGCAATCATTATATGCATTAATTTAATAATTTATATCAGGTAAATATCATTTATAACAGCTGACACCATTTATATCAAGTATTTATGTACCTAATATATATATATAGGTAAACACCAATGATAATAGAAATGATTGATTTTAACATGTTATTTGGTTCATTTTTACTAAGAAATGAGAACAAGAATAAAAATGACAATGAAATTCAAATTTTACATATTTAATTAAATTATTATATTTATATAAATACATTTATTTTAAAATGTAAATTTATTGATCAACAATAAAGCTCTGTTTGTTTTGCAGAAAATATTTTTCAAAAAAATATTTTTTGCATTTTCCTGCCTTTGATGCATTAAAAAAAATTAATCAACGGAAAATATTTTTTTGATTAAAAGGAAAACTAAGTCATTTTTCAGGAATAACACATTTATATGAGAGGTCATTTTCTAAATATTAACACACTTATATAAATAAAAAAATTTTATATTAAAACTAACTAAATATATAATAATTAATATATTAACTACTGAAAATCACTTCCGGCCACCACCGGTAGCCGGTTACAAGCGCCAGTCATTTGAATTTTTTTTAATTATTATTTTATATAATTTTTTTTTATACATAGTTATAAATTAGAAATATTAAATTTTGAGAAATTTTAAATATTTTAATAGTTTTTTATATGCAAAAGAAAATAATATTTTTCAAAATATACCAAACACTAGAAAATAATTTTTTAAAATTTTACATGTACAACCAAACAATAGAAAATAAATTATTTTCCAAATAAATAGATTATTTTCCACAAATAAACAAAATTTAAGATAATATAATTTTTATAAAATAATATAATTTAGATTTTCGAATTATTTAAACTTAAATTATACATAAATTCTATTTATTTAAAATAACTACACCTTTAATTTTATTATTATTAAAAAATATTTTTATTAAAATAATATTTTTTTATAATATCTTCTAATATTAATTAAAAAATTAAATAAAATTATTGTCATTTATATTTAATTAATTAGATTTAATTTCTATGCGAATGAATTTTTTATTTCCACGGAGAGAGAGAATAACGAGTGATTCCGGAAACACGCCCTAAATGTGTAATTTAATAAACCTGTTAAATAAGGACCTGGTAATTGGAAAAAAATTACCATTGGAGGAATTCATAAGAAAAGAAAAATTAGTTGAAGGACTTAGCGTAAGAAAGAGTTAAAGCACAGGAACCCCAGAACATTCTTTTCAATTTTTTGCCTCTCTTTCCTAACGAGAATCAAATGCCACTACGCTACTATTTGGACGATAAGCAACAAACATTTTGTTTCAATCATTTTTCTCAAAACCAAGTTCCGCGAGCTCTGAAGGTTAGTACCTCATCTTTCAAATCTGATCTGAGAATTTCGAAACTGTGTTCGTTAATTGCTTCTCCTTTTTTTTTCCCCTTCTTTCCTTCTGGAAATTTGGGAATCATCCTGATGTAATTTTACTTTTTCATTTCACCTTTTTGCCACTATTTGATGTGTAATTTATATGCTGTGCAGAATTTGAAGTGCTTGTTTTGTTAGATTTCTCATCAGAATTTAGGAATTTTTTTTGGATAGATTTTAAGTGAGAATGTTTCGACCCAATTTAGATTTGATAATCGGCAATGCGACAGACTGACATATGCACAATGCTATACAAATTGTCCTGACTGTTCTTTCATTGAACAACGGATCTAGACTGCTAATTTTGGGAAAATTACTATTATTATAAATGACATCATTTCTTTTGAATATGATTGACTGGATATGGCAGAATGTATTTATATTTGATCAAAGTTTTTCAATTAGAGTTCAGAATTTCTTTTTCTTTATTCTTTTCTAGATTTTTGCATTTGATAATTTTTTGTTATCTTTAGCTACTTAAAGAATAAATTCTCTCTCTCACTGTTAACAGTCATCAAATTCTCCCCGCCAACAATGAACTGAACTTCTTTGCTTTTCTTATATCTTTGGGCTTTAAATGAAAGATATATATATATATATATAGCATGGGAGAAACATGGTGAATTATACCGACTATACTCCAATTATATAAAATTATAACAATTCAGTACTTCAGAGATTATTTATAATACAAAAGTACTCCAATTAAATAATTGTAACAACTCAATGCCTTAAAAATTATTTGTAACACAAAAATATCTCAACTTTTATTTTGTAACTAAATAGTACTTTCGTCTTTAACTCTTAGTTTCCCTAATATAAGTATGACATAAAATATCTACATCAGATAAATTTTAATAAAAATAAAATTAGATATAATATCCACATCAAATAAATTTCAACTTTGCTGATTCAGTATTACAACTAATTTTTTTTTATTAAAATTTATCTAAATATTTCATGTCGCACTTCTGTTAGGAAGACTAAAGAGGTGTTTGGAATTACTATTGAGTGTCCCAAAAGTAAGTTTTGAATTTTTTGATTTAACTGACTGATTTTTTTTAATTTTTTATGAACTGCTTTTTTCAAATCTACTTTTGGAAAAAACATCTATTTACCTACTTTTACAAAAAAAAAATGTTCAAAACTCAAAAAATCTAAAAATATAAATTTTTTTTCGAAAAGCGTTTTTTCCAAATGCAATGTCAAACAAGTCCTAATAGCTGAAAACAGAAGTATTATTTCATTAAAAAATAAAAATTGAAGTATTTTTGTATTATAAATAATATTTGAAGTATTGAGTTGTTACGATTTACATAATTGGAATACCGTTGGTATAATTCACTTGGAGAAACACGACTCAAACATTTCTTGAAGTTTAACATTTTAACATGGTAAACAAAAGTGGGGCCACAAGTAAAGTTCGAAACTTTTGGTCTCCTGGCCAATTTTTACTCTTCTCTCCTGCTTTTATTTGTAATGGTGTTACAAATTTGCAGTTGCACTGGTAATGCAGCTTTCTTCACATGGTTGTCCTAAATGAGATTTAATTTGTGTAACCTGTAAAATCATATTCACATCGCTAGCAATGTCTAGTTTTTATTTCATGTATGATGTTCTTGAAAGCAATAATTGCCTCCCTCTAAGTTTGGTGTCTCATAGTTTTGGTTATCACAAATCTTGAATAGCAATAACAGCGGGAAATAATATTTTACAACCATGCAATTCTTAAATCTTAACAGTTATGCCTGTCTAGCAGGATAAATATAAGCAACAGCTGGAGTTGTTTTTCTCTTCATAATAATGGATGTTATTGACAATTCAATTAAGAACCAAATAGCAGCAGTTTTGCGAGTTATAAATGTAACACGACGCTTTAAGGAGGACAACATCCCATGCCAAATTGAAGAGGTAGTTGTGCTTGGTTGTTAAACCATTGTCTGGCATTTTACAGTGCTTTACTTATTCATGTCCTGTTTAAGTATCCCTGGATTTTGCATTTTCTTTTTAATATTTCAGGGTTTGTTCTTGGGTTCTTTTGGTGCTGCTAATAATAAGGATATTCTGAAAAGTAAAAACATTACACACATCTTAACAATAGCTAATTCTTTGGCTCCTGCTCATCAGAATGATTTTGTGTATAAAGTCATTGCAGGTATGATAGCAGATCCTTTTATGTCATTAATGTTATTTCTCTTGATCATTTGTCTGAGATTTGTTAATGTTCTACATCATGACTCCAATATTTTTCTTGATTTTTATCTCCCTCCCTCTCTCTCTCTCCTTTTTCTTTTGTAGCTCTCTGTAATTAAAAGTTTCCCTGTGATTCAACTTTCGACTGAGTTTTCATCTTCTTTGGCTTTGTCAGAGTTTTTTTTTTTCATTTATTGTTATATACTTATGCATTCATATGTATTCCATTCCAGTTGTGTTTTCTTGATTGCTCCAATACAACCTTCCCATTTGTCAGTTTCAGTGGCATTTGAGCATCTAAGTATCTAGATTCACAAGCACTTCTTGCTTGCCACTGCATTAAACCATATCAAGTTTCAAGAACTGAACCTACTGTAACTTTATGGTGTTCTTTGTGAGGTAGTTGCTGATAAAGAAGATACAAATTTGAGACAGTACTTTGATGAGTGTTTCAGTTTTATTGATGAAGCTAAAAGACAGGGTGGTGGTGTTTTGGTTCATTGCTTTATGGGAAGATCAAGAAGGTGATTTATCTTTTCCGACCTTAATCACTTGCATTCAACAACTTTAATCTTGTCCTTCCTGCTAAACTTATCTAATAAATTAGTTAAAAAAATTTATTTCATAAATCAAACATCGAAAGTAGCCCTCTTAACATTTTCTTTTTAAATGCCATTAGCTCCACAATAATGATCTGACACCTCAAGTTGAGAGGCTAAATTTATTAAAGATCATTTTATTGTTTGTTTACTGGATTTTATGTTTCTATCTTGAGGAGTGTGGTACATCTTTTAAGCTTTGGCGTTGCACAGTAGAAAGAAGCTCTTCTATTCTGTTATGATGAGTTTATAGTAAAATATACACATCACACACACACACACACACACACATATATGTATTTGTGTGTGTGTATTATTGGTCTTGTCCACACACCTTTGGAATTTAACTGTGAATTTATAAATATGGTAATCTACACGAAGATAGATCATTATGGGCATCTTGCTAGTAAAATCAACTGTGTTTGACAATGTTATGGAAATAGAAGTAGCAAGGAAGATTTAGTAGCGATAAATTTCTTAACACATTAATTGTACCATGATAATTGATAAGAGACATCCAGGAGCTGAGCACCTTTCTGTTGGAACTTTGGAGCTGCCTTTTAAACTACATTCTTCTTTTGAGTTTCTTGTGACATATTGTAGATTTACATGTATTCATATTAATTTAGTTTTCATATTTCACATACTAAAATTTCCCCCATGTCATGCCTCTTATTATCAATTATGTTTACTTTTCATGAATATGTGCTTTGATTAATACGTTTGTTTCTTTGATTTTTTTCCCTTTTTTAGTTGAGATTGGATGAGTAACAATTTGTACAAAACTGATATTAGTTGATTTGTTCTGCCTATTAGTGTGACAATTGTCCTTGCCTATCTTATGAAAAAGCGCGGAATGAGCCTATCCCAAGCTCTTGAATATGTGAAAAGTAGACGACCTCGAGCTGCTCCTAATTCAGGTTTCATTGCACAATTGAAAGACTTTGAGAAATCTCTTCAAGGTGCATCATCCTACATTCTTATGCAAATTTTGTTTGTGTTACAATGTACCAAAACTTTTGCATGTGTATCAAATTGGTACCAAAATTTTTTTTTATATCGAAGTTGTACCAATTTTTTGAAGTTGAGTTTCATATTATAGTACTCTAAACTTTTCTGGTATTCACATCAACAAATTCGGCAGCTACATTAGCAAATTTGGCGTCCACATCAGTATAAATCAACCAGAAAAGTTTTTGGTACCACGATTTGAAACTAACTTTGAAATATCGGTACTAATTTTATATAAAAAAATAAAATTTGGTACTAATTTGATACACATTCAAAAGTTTTGATACTATTGAATTATTTTACCCTACAATATATGAAACAGAGAAAATGGCAATTTATTGTTGTTGTATGGTTAGCTTAATTCTAATACTATAAGAAGCTAAATGACTGCAGTGTCATGATAAGTTTCTAGAACAGTTAAATCTCTTCTGTACCGTACTTTTCAGTTACGGTTTTGCAAATGCGCAATCGCCCAACAGAAAAGTTATTTGTCCTATGAGATTTGTCATATGTGAATTCATTTTCCAGCACTAACCAATTTTGAAATTCTTTTTGCAAGTTACCAAATCATAATGGGCAAACAAAGATGATGGTTCCTGGAAAAGCTTACAATTTCAGAATTTTACATATGCCACTTATTAAAAGTGTATTAATTGTGACAACAAAGCACAATCAATGGAATGCATTGTACAAATTTCAACTATACTGAATATGTCATATCTTGATTATTTTCTTTGGTTAAATGCAGTAAAGGGGAGATTGACTAAAATATTTGAGGGACTATATACATATAACAGCTTGTAGTTTCTGCGTTTTGTTTTGAAACTGCAGCTAGGATGACTTCGATAAACATCTAGAAGGTGCAGTTTGTTTTATTTTATATATGTATTTGATCTATTTCCTGAAGGGGCAACTGAACTTAGGGCTGTTCAAAAATAATGAATTTCCAACTAAATTACCTGGTTCAATCCAATTTAATCCAACATTTAAGTTTTAAATGGGTATTTATTGGGTTGGATAAAATTTATTTAACTCATTTGTATTTTATGGATTGGGTTGGGTTCGATTGATTATAAAACCAATGTATAGTTATATTAAAACACCTCCTTAAATTCTCATAATCTCATTTAAAAATTGATATGGAACTGTATTTTTTGTTTTTCCAATTTTCCAGTAGTTAGTTGAATTTTTAAAGTAAAATTTTACTAGAAAACTCTCTATTTTTAACATAAATAACTTATTAGAATAAATAAAAAAGCATTTTATTAATTTTTTTAATTTAAGTTCCAATTTTTTCTTTCAACATAGGTCTATAACTTTTTTTTGTTTGAAAATTTTATTCGGTTTTTAGTTAATTGTTTTTTTCAATTAATGGTTTTGAATTTTTTAACAAAATTTATTTTCATTTTCAAATCTATTGAAGATACTTATAATTTATGGGGCACATAATTCATAACTTAAAACACATACATACATTTTGAACTTGAATTATTAATTTGATATTTTATTTAATTCAATATCTTATTTGAGAATTTATTTTGTTAGTATATTTTTAATTTATTATCATATAACTATATTTTGTAATTATAAAAACAAATTAATATTTTTAATTTATAGAATA
>CATIWF010031159.1:0-25435 GCA_949630135.1 Balakata baccata
TTAAGTTCTTCAAAAATCCCAATGAAATAGGCAAGTATCCTATCAAATTGTTGTATCCAAGATTTAGAGACTCTAGCCTGCTGTTGTTGCATTCTGATAAACCATCAATAAAATTTGTGATCTCGCCATTAATTCTATTGACAGAAAGCTCGAGGGTCTGCAAATTACATAGATTTCCCAGATTTCTGGTACTCAATTGGCCAGAGATGAACGAATTTTCAGACAAATCAAGTTGCTTCAGGGAGTTCAGGTTGACTAATGAATAAGGAATTTCACCTTGTAGACTGTTGGACTTGAGATTAAGTGTTTCAAGGCTACTCAAGTTGAACAACCAAAGAGGTATTGTGGAGCTGAACCCATTGGCAGAAAGATCCAGAACTGAACGTGATGTCAAATTTACGTATGAAAAACTGAGAGGGAGATTGGAAAGTTCACATTCGTCTAATTGCAAAACTGCAAGAGAAGGAAGTTTGTTCACAACTTGGTGCCAATATGTAGCAGCCTTAGTAAGATTGACGCCTCCCAAATTGAGGTATTTTAAAGAAGAAAGATTGGAAAGCCAGCGAATGTCGCTCTCGCTTGGGGCCTTGAACTGGTTACTCAGATCAAGAACCTGCAATCTTGACAGGTTTCCTAAAGTTGTAGGAATAACTCCACCAAAAGAAGCGCTAGAGAGATTGAGATACGTCAATTTATTTAGTGCACCCACAAAGGCTGGAAGTTCGACTCCTCCAAAATTGTTCATGCTCAAATCCAAGTAAGAAAGATCTCTCAAATCAAGTGTTGGAAAAATTGTGATTATGAGCCATTTTGAAAGGATTATTCGGGTAGGTTTCACAACTCAGTTTTGAGAGAAAGACCCGGATATATGTTCCTTGACATGAGAACTATGAATTAATGTATTCATATGCTTAAAATGGAAAATGTGTGAATAGAAATTGAAGCTCAAAGTAAGCTCCTTGGTAAAGAGATTTAATGGTGAAAAGTGAGTGGGAATTTGTCCCACATCACTAAGAATTGAAGTTGGACTTGTATTTATATATTAAAATGCTTTCTTACATGGATAAGAAAAGTAGAATGGAAGGCTTTCTCTCGTACGCTTAGGCGCAAGGGGGTGCAAATCCATAGTCCGGGATAGGCCAATGCAAGTGTGCGCAACCTGCATACACGAATATCAGCCCCAAATCTCGTAGTCCTAAACAAATACAATTTTACAAATTATTTTTTATTTCTGGAAAATTTGGCAACACTCCCATGTTGATCCACCCGGCTAGCAGTCTGCCACGCCCGTGTGGATCCACACGATCGTATGGATTCAACACTCCCGTGTGGATCCACACGGCTAGGCCACTGACACGCCCGTGTCGATCCACACGGTGTGGATTCAACACTACCGTATGGATCGACACGGGCGTGTCGTTGTGCCTGCAGGAGAGTAAGGCATATCCACACGCCTGTGTGGATTCTGTTCTAAAATGAACCTTTGAGCTTCATGTCTTTTGGAATGTCAATTTCTAATATTTCAAAGATTAATTTCACCATTATTTGAGAGTTACAAAGACATTATTAGCAGCATTTAAAGGAAATTAATCACAATTAATCCATTATCTCCTCCATCTAATATAAATAGGTGGTTTATACTTGAATTTTAAAGTGTTGAAAAAGAGATTACTTTAATTGTTTTTCAAGTGTTCTTTCTTTCTTTTTCTTCTTCTTCTCAAGTGATAGAGGGTGTGACAAGTTAAAAGTTCGCTGTAAGTAGGTGCTGTGTGTTCAGCAACTACTTGGAATCTGATGTATCCTGGGAGACAAACACCGATTATTCTAAACACCAGTGTAGGTAGCGAATTTGTCTTAAAGAAACTGTGTACTACACAGGCCTCAAATTGGTTTTCCATTTCTACTATTTTTTGAATATTAAATTAACATTTCTCCTATTCTATTGTGTGTTTTGACTAACATCAAGCAAAGAAGGATCAATCTTACCCCCCAACTCGGGCGGTACTACTCCATTTCCATCGGGAATTAAATTTCCAAGTTCGAGCATGATAACATGGCCTGTTGCGTTATTGCAGCTTACTCCTCTCCACCTGCAGTAGTTTTCTCCAACCCAAGACGAAAGTCGGCCTAAAGGATCAATGAAACCCTTCATGAACTTGATAAGTGCATCTCTCAGTTTTCTGGCAAACAACATTAAGCTCATCATTTTCAGTATTATGATCTTTTGATATATTTGATATATTATATCAGTAACTTTTATTATATGATTTGTTATTTATGTTTTATCATATTATACTAATACGTTATTCTATTAAATTCTCTATTAGAAAGTCATTAGAATGTAGTAAAATGATAAAAAAAAAAAAAAAACTATTTATCTCATAAAATTTAATTTATTATATTAGTACTTCCTGAAATTTGATTAATTATACTAATATCCTCTTGATATATGGGGATATTTCTTACTTTGGTATAGTTAGAAAAAATATTTCCATTTTTAGTATGGTTTTTAAAAAAATTCCGACTTTATTCTAGAACTGAGCGGTGCGCCAATTCAAATGATGCACTGTCTATAATTTTTGTCTATAGAATTAATTATTATTTATTAATAAAAAATTAATTATTATTAATTATTCCTTCTCAGGAAAAAAAATCATTTCATAATAAATAAATTCAAAAAATAAAAGAAATGAACTTTTAGTGAAGTGGCGCATTGAATTTTTTATTAAAAAACAAAAATTAATTATCTATAATTAATTATTCAAATTATTATTTATTTATAATTTTTTTCTACAAAATTAATTATTATCTATCAACAAAAAAATTAATTATTTATTAGGCAAAAAAAAATTTCATGAATAAATTAAAAAAGAAAACTTTTAGTGCGCTACTTCAAGTGGCACACTAAATTTGGGTGCATCATACTGAAGAATATTTTTGCTATCTCACTATACACTACCCAAAAATTGAAAATAGATTCAAAGTTACATCAAATTTGGAATTTTGTTAAAAACTACACTAAAAACGTAAATAATTTTCCTATTTACACTAAAATAAGAAATATCCTTACATATTATATTAGTATTTTCTGAATAAAAGAAAATATCATTTTTAATTAACGGTAAATCTTTTAAAATTTAACATAAAATACGAAACAACTTAATGAAAATAAAATAACAATTACTAGTAAAATATGTAAAACCTAATCGTAAATTGTAATTTTTTCAATATTTAATTGTTATGAATAGTTGTCAACTCAAGATTGGACAAGAGGATGGATAAAAAAGAAAGAAGAAATTAGTAAATGGTTAAGGTTGAATGAATTGCATGACGTAGAAAGGACGTGACATCGTCGACTGACCAGCTTGACAAGCTATAATTTATTAATGTGAATGGGAAATAAGGGCTTTCCTTTCGTTTTTAGATCAAATGGTAGCTGAAAATGCATCCCAATTTAAATAGCATAATCAAGTAGGAACTTATTATTGAGAAATAATAATAATTTTATAAATAAAATAAATTTATATAGCTAACAAATATATATTAGCAATTTTGAAAATTCATCGTCTGTTTATCACTAGAAAATGACATTTTAGCGACGGAAAACGCCGTCGCTAAATGTCATTAAATCCATTGCTAATGTAAAGTAACTATGTATTAGCGAGGGACCTAGTCCGTCGCTACAAACAGAGATATATTAGCGACGACAATGTTTCTCGCCAAATATAGGTGTCCAGGTCTTTCTCAATTTAGCGACAGAGATAGCGATAGATTATCCGTCGCTAATTTAGTGACTGATTTAATCCGTTGCTGAATTATTTTTAATTATTTATATAGTTGTTGCTAAGCCGCCATTAGTTTTAAATTAATTGTTTTTATTAAATTTTATTCAAGAATAAATTAAAAATGAAATCTAATATAATAAATTAAAACTAAAATTCAACTCCATAATAAATATAAAAGTATTATTTAAGTATATTTTAGCAAGAAATTTGAACATTGAAAGGAAAAAATACAAAAAAAGGACTAATTGCGGTCCTACTGCTGCTAGTCTTACTACTGTACTAGAAGAAGATGTGTCTTGACCCAGAAATTTTGTAGGAACCTCTCTGATTAGATGTCAAACCTTTGTGCGGGGGACCACCCTTTCCACCTCTAATATCGACCGCATCTGATACTACATGTTCTCCAGAACTTGTGTCTCGATAGAACTATGGATGTTAAAAGCCTGGAACCTAGCTATGGAGTTGTTATTAGAGATATACCCAAAAGGCAATCGCCTCAAGCATTTAGTATACACATTCATAAAGACATTCTTTCATTATATTAGTATTTATTTACATATAAATTGATATAGATCTTAAATGATTAATGAAAGTCCATGATATGAAACATAACATGAAGGAAATCATGATGGGATCATAATAATGAGATAGCAGTCCAAGAATGTTCTCAACTAATGCAACAAAAACTGATTGAACCAAAAAAGTTCGATTGGGCATGTCAAACCTTTTATGTCAACAAAAGGTATGAACAAGTTCGAGGGAAGAAGCAACTTGTAATTGATTATAAACTCTTGAACTATTTTCTCAAAGATGACAAGTTCCCGTTGCCAAAAATATCTTCCCTAATGACATTCCTCAAAGATGCCAAGATTTTCTCTAAGTTTGATCTCAAGTCTGGTTTTTGGCAACTAGGTATAAAGGAGGAAGAAAGATACAAACAGCTTTATGTATTCCCAATCATCACTAACAGTGGACAATAATGCCATTTGGGTTAAAATTGGTTCATTCACTCTTTCAGAAGGCCATGACATGTATCTATGAGCCTATCTTATCCTCTGCGTTGGTGTACATTGATGATATCCTCTTATTTTCCAAAGATGAGATAGCACACCGCCAACTTTTGCAAAAGTTTATGGATCTTACTATTTAGCATGAGATTATGCTGTCTAAAAAGAAGATGATTATTGGCAAACAAGAAATAGACTTTCTTGGCATGACTTTTAAAGATGGAAAATATTAGCCATGTCCTCACATAGGATAAGAATTGCTACAATTTCCTAATGAGGATTTTTCAGTAAAGCAGATTCACCAGTTCCTTGGTATAGTCAATTATGCTATGAACTTTATTCCTCAGTGCTCTAGGCATACTCATCCTCTGCAACAATTATTGAAAAAGAATCTACCACCGTGGACAAATGTGCAAAGCAAGGCTGTAAATGAATTAAAAGAAATATGTGCAAGTCTCAACCTTTACATATATCCATAAATGGACAAAGGATAATTCAAACTGATTCTAGTGATGAATATTGGAGGGCCATCTTGATAAAAGAAAAAGAAGGAATAAGACAAATATGTGCTTATGCCAGTGGCAGATTCAAAGAGTCTGAATGTCACTACCATTCAACTTTCAAAGAAATCTTAGCAGTGAAGAATGGTATCAAAACGTTTGAATTGCATCTGATTGGCCATGAATTTCTGGTGCTTATGGATTGTTCCTCTTTCCCAAAAATTCTTGAGTTCAAAGGAAAACAGGTCCCACATGCACAATTGTTAAGGTGGAGTGAATGGTTCTCCAAAAACTCCTTTTCGATTCAATATATAAAAGGAGATCAGAACCTAATTTCTGATTTACTACCAAGACCTCTTGGAAAATCTAAGCCCTTGCAATTAGTAACATCAGTTCAAACCATTCCCTTGATATTTATGGCTTCTCCTCTGCCATCCTTTGCTATAGATCAAAAGTTCCCTCCTGTATGGACTTTTACCAAAGCCATGTCTCATGAACAACAAACCCAGAAGATGGTTGATGCTCAAATTGGTGCTATCAGAGCTCATAGAAAGACTTATATCCTTCCAGAAGTATTTCACCCTCAAGTTCCTTTCATGGAGGTATTCAAAGTTCCTGTCTCTAGACCTTTTCCTGATGAGTCTCTACACATGCTGTGGTATCTAAAAGTGAAAAATTACATGGCTTTTGAATTTGCTCCTTTACTCTAATATAATGCCTTGGCTATCTAGACATTGCTTGAAAATGGCAACAAGTGCTTAACATGGTTTCGGCCATTAGGAATTTGGAAACAATTTTTCTTTAAAGCATTACATGAAATTTGAGTATCGATGTCCCAGCTAGAGAAGTTCATACCATCATCATCCTCAAATGGTCTGAATATTATTCTGTCATGGAAAGTTATCAAACTTTTCCCTATTCTTTATAGAAGAATTGTGATCAACATCCTACAGAGGTTAGGGAACTTCAGAGGTATATGGCTGCCAGAAATGCTTACATCCCCAAGTCTATCTGGCCTAATTATGAAGATGATGCTCTTTGGGAAGAAATACCTCATGAATATCAGAAGCAACTAGAGGCTGCTAAATCGACCAACAATAATGATGAAGCAGGTCCATTCCATATGCCGATAAAGTCTTTCTTTATTGAAATGCCTTCTCCCTGCACTGGACTATATGGAATAGTTAGGCCCAATTCCACTCAGGGGACATCATCTACCTTTTGTGACTCAAATGATATTGATGATAATATGAACCTATCCTCTAGCCATGAGTGTATCAGAAAGGACTAGAGAATCTTTTACTTTATTAAAATTTGTCGGTTTCCTTTATATAGTGGGAATCTTGTACTAGGTGTCGGTTTCCTTTATATAGTGGGAACCTTATCATTATTGTTAGCTTGTAAAAGGTAGTGTGTGTATGAGCTGTCATTAGAACACATTGTGTAAACCTCTCTTATAAAAAGGGAGTTGATTTCAGTTTGTAAGCAAGCAAGTGTGAAGTAATAAAATTCTTTCTGTGTTTTCTTTCACTATGAGTTTCTAAACTTCTTTTCTTTGTTCTAAGATCCAAAACCTCCATATCCTTTATTTTTCTAAGTAATCATTCAGGTACTCATATGATTTTTGAACTTCTATTTAGCAAAGATCATCTGAGAAAGCATGAAGACGAGATGACTTTTATAAGCAAGAGACTATTTGAAAAAGAATGAAAATAGGCAAGGTGGCCGCTCTAAGTAGTTCAAGTAAGAAATGTCTCTGTGGTGATAGAAGTGCCTCTAGTTGGAAGCATTCAAACACTTATCTGTGCTAGAGGAACATCTCTTCGCTGATAGAAGGGCATTTATGATGTCACATCGGAACCAACGCAATGATCTGTAGTGCTTATATGGGTCTGGGGTCTCTCCCCCCAACATTTAGCTTTTGGGGTGGACCAAGGGTTTTAGGCCTATATGAGCCTAATTGGTATCAGAGCCTTGACGTCCGGTCCGTAGGTGATGCGGCATACCGAACGTGGTGGAGATCCTACATCGGAACCAACGCAATAATCTGTGGTGCTTATATGGGTTTGAAGTCCCTCCCCCTAACCGCTAACTTTTGGGGTGGATCAATGGCTTTAAGCCTATATGGACCTAATTAATTAGTTAATTAAAATATATTAGGGTGACAAATATATAATCATTTATTATTAAATTAGAGTATATTTATCCATAAATATTAATTTTAGGTAATTTTAATTAATAAATTAGAGTATAATTTATTAAATTAATTTAAATGTATTAGTTAAAATCTCATTTATCATGTAAACTAACCTAAAAAATATTTACTTATATCTACATATAATTAAATATAAGTAAATTATTGAAATTTATTATTATTATTATGATTATTATTGAATAATATAAAAAATTAACAAAAGGATTAAAATATTAACTAAAATACATCAAGATATGTTGAACCAATTTTAGCTACCACAGTTTTTGTGGTAGCTATTATGGTAGCTATTATATATATTATATTTTGATTTAATTAATTAATAAATTATGATTAAATAAATTGTAATATATTATAATAATAGCCCAGATAATATATATATATATATATATATATTGGTTAGTTAAATATAAATTAGATTAATTTGAAATATATATTTACATTAATTGGTTAATTAAAATATATTAGGGTGGTAAATGTGTAGATCATAGGGTGGATGTGGGTTGGGTCAATATATCTAAAATTTATCCGTGATTTGAATTTTATTTCATTAATTTGGGACTATAGATGAAAGAATTTGGACATAAAATTTTAAGCACAGACTTGCATAAACATGCCCGACATCATGATATGATCGGTTTACAACTTGCTCATTAGATCAAAAATCATAAATTTATGATTTTACTTCTATTATCAGTCTCATTCAATAGTTTAGTGCCACAAATTAATTAGAAATATTATTATAATGTTATTTAAAAAAATAATTTTATAATAGCAAAAATTAATAAAAAGCATATATTTATATTAGTTAAATGAGTTGATTAAATTTATAATATTAATATTTTTAAAATATTTATTTTTTAATAATAAATAATTATATATATTTATTAATTAATATAAAAATATATGTATTTATACATAAATATTAAATTTAGGTTTAAATTAATAAATTAGAGTTTAATTTATTAAATTAATTTTAAATTTAGTAGTTGAAATCTCATTTATTATGTAAATTCAGCTAAATAAAATTTAAGTATATCTACATATAATTAAATATGAGTCAACTATTATTATTATTATTATTATTATTATTATTGTTGTTGTTGTTGTTGTTAAATAAATAAGTAATATGTTTGAAATTAATTGTAAGTGTTATAATAATATTATTTAAAAATATATAATTTAATAATATTAAAAAATTAATATAAATGATTAAAATATTAAGTAAAATATATTAAGATGTGTTGGACTAATTTTAGCTACCACAGTATTATATTTTAATTAGATTAATTATTTTTTAATGTTATAAATTAATTATATATATTATAAAAGCAGCCCAAATAATATCTATATAGTAGTTAATTAAATATGAATTAGAATAATTTGAAATAAATATTTATATTAGTTAATTAAAATATATTAGGGGGCAAATGGATATATTATAGGGTAAAAATGGGAAGGTATACTCAAAGTATATTATGGGTATACCTTTAGAAATGGATATATTAATATAAGTTTTTTCATGTTTATTGATTGATCCAAAAGTGTTTTGTAAAATTTTTTAATTGGCATATGATAATTAATATGAATCCCAAATAGCTATTGATATATTGAAAAGTTTTGTTTTTGAACTTTTCTGAATAAATAAATTTTTATAAATACAAAAAATAAATTACACTTATATTAAATTATCATTATACATAAGAATTAATAATTTTAATTTTTTTTTAAATTACAATCCCACAGCTAATCCATCTCTGGCCGTTTTGAATTAGGAGTTCTCCTTTTCCATTTTCATTTTTGGCAAATCCTTATGTCTCAGTAACCTAGTCCTTCTCTGTCGCTCTCTCTGTGCGCCACTATTACAGTCTCCATCCCACCGCAGTTTCGGCATTTCCATACCCAGCAGCAGCTACCTAGTCCTTCTCTGGTCAAAGGCGAAAGGTACTTCATTTTTTTCTGTTAATTGGTTAAATGGTTCTTCTTCTTCTGCTAATTTGGTTTGCATTTTGTGTTAGGGTTTCATCAGTTGCTGTAATCTCAGCCGTTTCTTACACTTTCCCTTTCTTCAACTCTCTCCAATACGGTCGCTGTCTGTTCGCTCAATACCCATCTTCAGGTCTGCTCTTTGATCCTCTAATCCCTTTCTTGACCATCTATAGATCAATTCCATATGCTAGTTTTGTGGCCTTTTTCGCTCTTTATTTGGGTGTTTTTAGAAACCCAAGCTTCAGTCAGTATGTGAGATTCAATTCCACGCAAGCTGTCATCTTGGATGTACTCTTGGTCATGCCTTTGCTTTTGGCCCGAATTTTTAATCCGGGTGGGACTGAGTTAGGATTTAAGCTAATGGTTTGGGGCCACATTGATGTGTGTTTGTTTTGTTTGTGGATTGATGAGCTCTGTTTTGGGTACGACTCCTTATTTTCCATTTGGTGGTGAAGCTGCTAGTAGGCAAATCTAAGGAATTACTCTTGGTCTATTCTTCTATATTTTTCCAGTTGTACCACTGCCTACAGGCAGTAAAAGCTTGGGACAATGCTACTTCTTGATAATTTATTAATTGTGACAAGTTGATATTTTTGACTTCAAAAAAATCATATTTAATTTGTTTCGTCTGTTTATTGTCTAGTCAGTAAGATAGGATTTCTTGGTATGGAGATGCCACATAAGGGACCTAGCTTGTTCTTTAGTCAGATGAACCATGTAGGACTGAGTTTGTAACATTTCCATAGCACTTCTATTGTCTTTAGATTCTTAGACATGTATGTTTGCTTTTACCCCTCAAGTTTTGCCTCTTGCATTACATACACTAAGACTTCTTGTACTTTGTCATTTCTTTATTTCATTGAAGTGTAGAGTGTAGAAATTAGAAGGTGAATTGTCTAGCTGTATTACCAAGTTTGTCTGCACAAAAAGCTTCCTCGAATTCTGTTGTGATAGTATATGTATAATTTTATCAATTTCTCATTTCCATATGTATTTGTTTTTCTTGTTTAGATATCCTGAGATTTATTTCCGAAACATGATGAAATTTGTTGTGTGGGTGCTATACTCTTAATTACAATCATGTCCTTATGTCCTTTAAGTGTAATTGCTTTGAGCCAAACTCAGAAAATTTTAATTTGGATACCATGACCGAGGTAAAATATTTGCCAGCACGATCTAACATGTTGTATCTTGCTGCGTCTCATTCGCATGCTGTGTCAATAAAGTATATCAAGGGAATGACTCATAGTATGCGATTGCATGCCTCATAATACAATTTATAATTACTTTAATTTTGGATTAAATAATTCATTGGCCAAATGTAAATGTAATTCATAACTCTTCTACTTAAGCAATAAATAATTTTGGCTTAATTAGATAAGCTTTAATTTTGATAGTAATTTGAATGCAAATATGAAATTTAACTTGTGGTTGAAGTGAATTCAAAACTTGATAGGAAGCATGTATCAGGGTGATTGGTGAATGATTTATAGAATGACAATTCTATTTGCTTCAGTAGGTTAATTAACTATATATAGACATCTATTTAAATGTCCATTGTTTCCTATTCAAATAATAACATTTTTTTTTGCAAATAATATTTTTATAAATATTATTATTGTATAAAAAGGTAAAAGGAAACAGTCTTTATCGGAACTGAATTATGTATTACAGATTTGAAAACCCAAAATAATAGGGTCCATCAGTAGACTTTACAGTGAATTTTGGGTTTGAAAAACAGAACTACAAGAATATCCAATTGATTGTGTTTTATCTACTTGAGGTATAGATTTTGAATCTAATAATTTTTAGGGGTTGATGTGTTGAAGTTTCAGTTTAATTGTACAAATAACATGATTCAAATAGTTATTATATGTTGAAAATGAATATAAGTAAACATATATTTTTTTTACATTTTATCCTTAGAAACCCATTCGGTGTCTTTCTCAATGGATTTTGAGAATTGACTGAATATTCAGTGTATATTTTTTATCTTTCTTGTGAGCGCATTAGATATCTTGAGTAGAGAAATATTATGATAGAGGAGTCGCATTCTGCTTTTCAGTAGGAATTCCACGATACTCGACGAGAATGGGAGGAAAGAATGCGCCAAGTAATGGAACGTGTCGATCAACTTGCATCGTAGACCGGTGCATCAAGTAGCCATCAACCACCCTCCGACCCTTGTCATCCACCTCCACCTCCATCTTGACTTCAATTTGATTTGTTTTATTTTTATTTCAAAAATATTGATTCAAATATTGACATTAAATTTTACGGCTATAAATAATTGTTATATTTACTTATACTTTATTTTAGATTTTGAACAATTCATTGATCTTGTAATATTAATTTAATTGAAATTAAATATATAAATATAAATATAAAAATTGATATTTTATATTGTCATATTTAAAAATAATTAAATTAAAATTTATCAATTTTTAAAATTTTAGCGACCACATATTGTGGTCGTTAATAGCGTCTACAATGGCGTGGTAGCTATCGGCGACTGCAATATGTTGTCGCTGATAGCATCCACAATGGCGTGGTAGCTATCAGTGACGATACTTTGTGGTCGCTGATAGCGTCCACATTAAAAATGTGGTCACTAATTTATTTAGTGACCAGCAAAACTGCTACCACAATTTGTGGTAGCTATGTAGTCGCTAAAGGCTTTAACGACCACATAGCTACCACAATCTGTGGTAGCTATTTCTTGACTTTTTTTTGTAGTGTGTATCACGACTTATTCTTCGAGCAAGCCTCACATCCACATCTAAAGAGACAACAATTTAGTGCCAAAAGAAAACTAAAGGGCCAGAATAAAAAGGAATTGAACAATGGAATATAGTTGCCTATTTTTTATATTTAATAAAAAATCAATTCTCAAAGTTTTCTCATTGATAAACATGTCAAACCAAAAATCAATTAAACACCTCTAGTAAATAGCAAGACTGTTACTTATGAGAACAAAACTCCTCATTAAGGCTTTGGGGACATGTTATTTTGCATGTAATAGCACTAATATACATTAAGCTAAAATCATTATAATAAGTTCTCATTACAATTGGCTTATGGTCAGAAGTCAAATATTTCTCATTTAAAAATTTTTGGGTGTGACGTTTATATTCTTAATGCTCTACCATAACATACTAAAATGAGACTTAACAGAAGGTTGGGAATATATATTGAATTTGAATCCCTTTTATAATTAATATTTTGAATCGTTGATTGATAACTTATTTACAGCACGGTATACAAATTGTCATTTTAATGAAACAATTTTTCCAACATTAGGAAGGAAAAGAAAGCAGTTGGATCATAAAAATTATGTGAAATACATCATTTTTTACATGTCTAGATCACCGTACTAGACAATATGAACAAAAAGTATAAAGAATAATACAATATAAAATATGGCAAATGAATTTTCTCATGCATTTACTAACCTTAAAAGAGAGAACAAATTGCATATACTAGATGCAAATGCTCCAATTTAAATTGACGTCTTCGTAGGTCAATTTGCTACAATTAATAAGTCTAAAAGACGCATGAAGTGTGGTAGACCAATCGGTTTAAAACTAAAAAATGAAAAGGAGCTAGTCAACAAGATGACCATTATGAGGAGGCAAAAACTCTTGCAGAGTCTATTGACATAATGAAGATTAAATCTCCATAAGAAGTTCAGGTACATGAAAATGATAACAATGCAGAGATCTCAATAAGTTATGTCATTATAAGAAAAAGATGAACATAAAGAAAATAGTCATCGACAACATCTTTGGTTATAATGTAGCAATTGATATTACAGAAGAAAATGAGGATTTAGAGCCAAAAACAATTGAAGAATGTCAAAATATGTGATTGGCTTTTAAAAATAAAAAAGATGCAATATTACAGCTCAATTAGATCCACTTAATAAATGTAAAGTTTTCGAGTCAATAGTTTGAACACCAGAAGGTGCGAAACCAGTGAAATACGAATGGATATTTGTGTAAAAAGGAAATAAAACTAATGAAATTGTAAGATATAAAGTGAGATTTATAGCGCAAGAATTATCACAAAGGCCTGACATTGATCATGTAAGACCCCCGCATATAATTAGAATAAACTCAACTATATAAGTAAGTATTACAATGCCATGTATAAAAATCGGATAAAATTTAAAACTTTGTAAAACATGTTTGATGCATCATGGCCATGATGACTGTTTTCAAATCTTTTGTGAAAATATAAAGAAAATGCACCCGTCAAAAACCTCAATTTTATAAGTTTGGCTTTACAAGCCCAACATTTACATAATGTATCTTTGAATAGAATACAAAACTTTAACACATACATCTAAAATACAATGATCTTCTAGTGTATCACCAACCCTTTACTGGATAACTATCATGTGACTCTCCAGTGTCACTCTTGTTCTCTGTCAGCATCCATCTATGAATCTCTAACCAGCGAGTGAGAATCACCCACACACTAAGCAACTCATGCTTAGTCGTGTATATGTGTACATAGCACAATAACGATCATAATATCAACAATTATTATACATGCATACTTTATGTATCATGTTTCCTCTTTAATTTTCTCTAATAATAACTAACCATATGGAATATCGCTATAGTGTTCTCTATGATATGCATGAAAAACCAATTCATATTCACACATGTTTATACTCATGTCCTATTACAAATATTCACTCAATATAACCATGTCACACCTTTATATCATGCATCAAGTCTTATCTCAACATGTACGCATGCAAATCATACATGCATATATAGTATATTTGTCTCAATATTATCAAATTGCATACATACATGCATACATATATAACCATAAAGTGAACAATTGTATATAGGAACATTCTATGTTTTATACCACGTCATAAAACAATTCATAGCCAGCTAATAGTACTCATTTCCATTTTATTTAATTCATTTAATTAGCCTGTAGCCCATTTATTAAATACTCGGACTAACCGGATAACAGGTTATGAATAGAAGCGCTCTCTGAGTTTAAGTCACCCTATTTACCTATTTATGTCTCTCTGTAATTGTGCTTGTCTCGAGCTTGAGTCAAGGGTGCTCCTAGAACTTAAGCCACCTCAATTGGATAACATAATAAAGTTGGTAGCATCATGGACAAGAGCATTTTTCAACCTTAAGCCACCTCGCCCAATAAATAAGAATCATATAATAATTCCTACATAAAACCTTAAATGACATGTTATCTATCTTAAGTCTCATTCTTGTAAAGAAAAATGAGCAATTATACGTATTCATAACCCCTTTCAATATGATAGGCCATAATCTTATCTCATTCCATATTTGCATGTCATATGCCATAATTTATAGGTTCATCACAGTGAACTCACAGGTTCATCATAATTAATTCATAGGTTCATCACAGTGAACTCATAGGTTCATCACAGTGAACTCGTAGGTTCATAACAATTATCATTGATTGTTTTACCATGCTATATCACATAAACATATTATCATTCTATAAATATATCTATGATACTTTCGATTCACATGCCAATTATAACCATACTCTTTACATGTCAAGTAACTTCGAATATATTGCCATATTATGTCATGACATTGAGTTTACATTGTCATACCTCATAGCAAAGCATCATGTGCGCATCTATATCCATATATGTTAAGATTTAGGTCTCATGCCTTTGCTATAAATCTTAATATAACATGATTCAACAACATTCATTAAGCATTCATATCTTTTTAAGACTCTGTGATAAGCCAAGATTTACCTTATTAGAATTTACAAACCTCATATAATATACACCATTAAAGCAAAGAAAGGAATTCCAACAATTTAACATACACATATATGTCATACAATATTTAAAAGACTAAATTCCTAAGATTTCTTTCCTGACAAATTTTTGGATTGATTTTAGAATCCATTTTTCATCCATTTAGGAACTGAATTAAACATCATGATTTATAAGAAGCTTTAAATTAATATTTTAGCTTTCATATGCAATAAGAATCACAAAATCTGAATTTTATAGTATAAGTTATAGTCCAAAAACCATGAGTCGTTCACTGAAAACTTGTCGAGAATTTTATGGACAGCTCTATATCCAATTTTTGTAGCTTATTTTTGGTCTATTTACAATCCAAATTCGAATATATGTTCTTCAAGAAAGTTTTAGTCTTATGTGTATAGTTTTATTTCCAATTAGTTTCATGCAAATCCAAATTCTATAACATGAGTTATGTCTAAAGGAATTAAAATTGTTCCAGAGAATTCTAGCAACATTATAATATCCAAAAGCTTACCAAAAATTAGATTAAAGCCTTAGACATGCCCAATAATACCAAACCATCATATTTATCATTGATATCATCAAGCATGCATTTTTAAATTGCAAAAACATCCAGTCACACATCATGGAGCCAAAATTGCATTTAAATACACATGCACAAACCTTTGCCGAATGGCCTCCTTATTCTCTTCAAGCTTGATTTCAAGCTTGCCCTTCCTCTTGGTAACCTCTAACAACTCCTAAGACATAAAAGTGTCTCTTTAGGAACATATAACGCATACACAACATAAGGTTGAACCTTAAATCTTAACTTTAACTATCGAGGTTCCTCTTTTAATTCATAACCTATGTCAAGCTTTCTCTTTAACCAAACTAAATACTAAAAGGAAGTGTTTAAACTCTTCAAAACCATAGCTTGACCAAAAACTAAACCATAGGAAATGGGTCTCCACTAAGCACGAAAATGGTAGTAAATGAGAAAAGATGGTTTAGAGCTTCACTTATCTCTACCTTTGCCAAAGATTAAGTGGGTTTGAGTATCTAGCTTCTTTCTTTCTTTCTTCTCTAATAAAATGACTTTTTTAGCTCCTATAACTCCCTCTATCTTCTTTTCTAAAAAGTTTTGGGCTATATAATTGGTTTTCCCTTCATTTTTTCTGGTTTTGGCTTCTTTTAAGTGAAAGAATATAGAAGAATGGAGATGCGAAAAGGGAGCACAAATTTTGGGAGGAAAATTAGGGTTTGGTGCTGGTTTTAATGAAGAAGAAGAGTTTTTTATACTTTGGTAAAAATGTCACTTTAGTTCATCCTTTTTTTTTGCCAAATACCCACTTAAATTCTTGGCTTTTACTCCTTTCTTTTTAACTTATCCAACCTTTATATATTTTTTATAAAATCACCCTTAACATTATTAAAACCATTTATTAACCTTTAAAGGAGGAATTTAGACTCAAAAAATTCTTAATCACAGTAATGAAACACAATAATTATTTGAGCATAAATTACGGGTGTTATAGATCATGAGCAAACATATTTTCTTGTGGTGGATGCAACAATTTTTCGATGCCTTATAATTCTTACGATGCATGAAAGACTTGATATGTGTCTTATGGATGTTACTATAGCTAATTTATATTGTGATCTTGATAGCACTATCCACATGAAAATCCTGAAAGATTTAAGATGCATGAATTACAAATTTCAAAATTCCAGAAGGTATATTCTATCAAAATTCAAAGATCATAATATAGTCTAAAACAAACTGAACGAATGTAGTATAATCATCTAAGTAAATACTTGTTGAAAGAAGGATATAAAAATGATCTTATTTGCCCATTGTTTTGTAATACCCAACAACTAGGGCATAATCATAATTTATGAATATATGACATATGAGGGGTAATTTGGATATAAAATACGTGTATATATGCATTAGATTTGATGTTATAATGAAGGTATATTAGAGGTATATACAGGGTATATTGGTAAATTTTGTCTTCGGTTTCAAGAAATGGATGAAATAACACAATAATTATGAAAAATTAAGGTGTCACGGCTGTGACTAGGGGATGCCACAATCGTGACAAACGAAAATATTGGATAAACATGACTATTTAAGGTTGGTTGCTACAGTAACTCTTCATGACCAAAGGGAACCTTTATGACTGTAAAAGGTGACTATATAAAGCTTTTTCCACATTCTTATCACCATTTTTCATCAACTTTTCCATCCCTAAACCCCAAGAGCAGACTATAGACGCCTAAGAACCCTATGTGAGTGTTTCTTCATGGTTTTTAAGTGAATTAAACACCAAATCAAGAGAGAAAACAAGATTAAAGCAAAATTTGAAGGAATTTTTAACTTTGGTGAAAGTTTGGAAGAGAGAGAAAGTTGGTGCAAGAGAGTCCACGAGTTCTTTGCAAGTTCAAGTGTCTCTTCTGCCATCAAGAGGTAAGAAAATGCAAAAAAAACCATCTCTTTACGATGATTATGAAATTATGTGAGGTGATTGTGTTGTTTGATTAGAAACCCTTGGAGGGAGATGAAGGGTGTTTGGATTTTGTATGTATTTATGTTCTTTGAAGTTATTGGAAGTGAGATACCATGATATGAAGTTGAAATCATGCATAAAAACTGTAGTTTGGGGAGTATGAGTTAGTTTTACGTTTTTGCTATATGACCATAGAGATAGTATTTGATATATGACATTAATTGTGATAAGGAAACAAGTACAAGAGGGAGGAGACCGACAAAGAGGTAGATAGCTCTTTAGTTGAGTTTTTGTCAAACTCCTAATAGAGGTTTGTACATATACGCATTGTTATTTGTTCCTTAAATGTGATAAATGCATGTATAAAATGAAATATGTGCTAATATGGTAGTTGAGCAAGCTTGATGGGTAAGAAATGTTTTATTTTTGAATTTAAAAGCATGAAATAGCATATTACATATACGAGATATTAAAATGAGTATTGAAAAGGTATCAAGTGTCAAATGAGTATAAAAAAGGTAATATGACTTAGAGTGTGCATTTTAGGTAAATTGTGTATTGTTGAACAAGCTTAAGTAATAGGAAATTATAAAATATGAGACATAAAATGGCATAATCATATGTTAGAAAGGTTAATTAGAGTGTTTGAGTATGTATAAATATGGTTATAAGCAAGAAAATAGCAAATATATTAAAGTGGGTACAATGCATATGTAAAACTTGAGTTGTGAGTTTGGTTATGACCCTATTTTGAGGGACGATTTAAGTTATGATAACTTGTTTATTTTGGTGTCCAATAATCATGGATGATGTCTATACATGTTTAGAAAACGTTTAAAAGTAGAATTTTGACAAAATTTGACCATAGGCATAAATTAGGACATTTCACAACCGGCGTTACAACCATGTTGAAATTGTCATGGCCATGAAGGTTGAGTATAGTAGCCTTCACGACCATGCTTCACGCCCAGGCAAATTTTTCATGGTTGTGAAGACATTATTCATAGCAATAGTGACCTATGTTTAAATGATATTTTGGTGGGTCCGTTACATATCGATTATGCACAAATGCTAAAGTATAATGTAGAAACATGTTGATATGCATAAATTTGATATATGACCATGCATGAATTATATATAATATGATGGAAGCAAGAAAGAATGTAATTAAAATAAAGAGATACTTTGGTATAAATGCTGATTTCTCTACCTGAGGACTACTTTAGAGTAAATGATGCTTCATGAAAGGGATAAGCGATATGTATCGATGAGATGTATGAGTGAGGATCAAGTCTTTTACCCTTAATTTGGGTGCTCCTCTACCTGGTACTTATATCTATTATACTCAGTGAGGTTAGCTGAGCTCTGGTTTGGGTGAGCACGCTTGACTTGAGGAAACTCAAATGAGCATACAGATTACAGTTATATGCAGTCAGGTTAGCTGAACCCTAGTTTGGGTAAGCATGAGGGAGCTCAAATGACCATACAAATTATAGTGGATGAGTAGGATGACTAGCTCACCTACTTTACACCTCGTATCCGGATAGCCCGGAAATGAGATTTGGGCTATTTGTCGAAATTTTTATTAAAAAAGGAAAGGAATAAGACAAACAGAGTTGATAAATAAAAAATATTGGTAATTAGTATAACAGTAAAAGTATAAAGTATGTATATAAGATGAACATGGTCACTATATATAGTTAATACATCACTTGTTTATTTACCATAAATATGATTAATATGTTCATATGCCATGACACATGATTCCATGATATATTTTATGCTGTATACATATTTGATGTATGAAAAAATCTCAATGCATATATGTACCACTAAACTAGAAATAACTTAGCATGAGTTTTTCTCATATAGGTTAAGGAGCTTATAGGTAGTAAAAGTTGATAACGACCTATTCTGAGAGAGGACATTTGAGATCCAGTTTGTGGGTCTATCTATCATGTTTTGTATTTTGTATATTCATGCATATGGGGGCAGTATTGTGGCTTGTATATGCCATAATTATATTATATATTTTATACATGTATGGGGCTTAGAGCCCAAAATTATATGCTAATGTATATGATGTGTGAAAAAGGAAAAAAAAAAAGAAGTAATATAAGCCATACTGATATAAACCCAGAATATGTGTATGATTACAATATATAAGATGACGGTAAATAGTCAGTAGTAAGACAAGATAAGCACAGATAATTGCATTCTATCCAAATAATGGGATTATTCTAGTTATAGAGTGATATAATAAGCATAGTCCTATTATACAGATAGTTCGTTACATATTTAAACATTATTGGAGCTCCTAAAAATCTTGCCACGATAGTTGATTATTTGAAGTATGAATTTGAATGAAAAATTTTAGAAAAATAATATTTTATCTTGGTTTACAAATTGAGCATTTAGTTGATGAAATCTTAATGCTTACATAACTTTAAAAGATTTTATATGGATAAAATACAACTATTGAATAGACCAATGATTGTGAGGTTACTTGATGTAAAAAAAAAGATAGTTTTCTATCTTGTGAGGATGAAGAAATTCTTGGTCTTGAAATATTATATCTAAGTGCAATTGGTGTATTATTATATCTTGTTAATGCTACACGGCCCTATATAACATTTTCGATAAGTTTATTGACAAAATATAGTTATTCTCTTAGGCTTTTTCCCTTTTCAAGGTCGTTAAATAAAATATTTATTAATTTAGAGTAAAAAAATTTAAAATTCTAAAATTAGGGTGTTTATTAAATTATTTCTCTATTTAAGGTGAAATATGCTGAGTTAGAAAAAAGATATATTGTCTGCCAATTGATAAATAGACGATGGCTATCCGTTCATTGATCCAGCAAACAACTTTGTCCATTTGCAAAAGTTTATAAATTGAGAGCATTTACTATAAATTTCAAAAAAAAAGAAAGAAACTTGAATCAATTAACTAGTAAGTCAAAGTGAAATATTCAACTTGATTAATAATGTTAATTAATTTATAAGCATCACGTGGCTTTTTCTTCCTTTCAAAAATGTTTTATTATTATAATAATATTAATTAAAAAACACTTGCACCACACACTTGTAAAAAAATGACGTTAGTTTTTGGAAGAGCTTACATCAACTTCTTTTTTTAAAGGAGGATTAAGGTAGATGCAGTAAGAGATTGGTTTGGTTTTAGCTAATGGATTTTCCTTCAAAAAAATTGAAAAAAAAAAAAAGTAGAAGAGCAATCTATTTGTTCAACAAGAGGATAGCTCTAGCCGTTTTTTCAAGAAACGGCCATGAGCAGTCCTTTTTTCCAATAAGTGGACAGTTCTCTTTTATCTCAATTTTTTTACTATTGATTACCCAAAATTGGGAATTTGTTTTAGTTTTGCCCTTGATTAATTAAAAGCAGGTTTTAAATTTTTTTATTTAATTGACTATTTTTTAATTTTTATGAATTGTTTTTTTTTTCAAATATGTTTCTGAAAAAAATATATATTTATCTATATTTACTAAAAATAGTTTTTAAAATTCAAATAAAATTAAAAATACAAATTTTTTTTCTAAAAAATATTTTTTCTAAGCATCATGCTAAATGAATTCTAATAGACGAAAATATAAGTACTATTTAGTTACAAAATAAAAGTTGATATATTTTTGTTTTACAAATAATTTTTAAAGTAATGAATTGTTACAATTTACATAATTAAAGTACATTTGTGTTAAAAATAATTTTTGAAATATTGAATTGTTACAATTTATATAATTGAGGTACCTTTGTGTTACAAATAATATTTTAGATACTGAATTGTTACAATTTACGTAATTGAGGTACCTTTATGTTACAAATAATATTTCAGGTACCGAGTTGTTATGAGTTATATAATTAGAGGACTATAGTTGAAATTCACCCTTGATTGATAAAAATTTTCTCAAATGCTTTTAGGGAAAAAGACATTGGAATGAAATTAAACATTCTTTCGTAATCTAAGAGGAATAATGGATTTGAGATTGTTTTATTCAAATAAATTTACATCGAAACTAATTAGTTATGATGATGCAGAATTTATATCTGACTCACATAAAACTTGATCTCAAACATATTATATTTTTATAAATAATGAAACTAATATTTCATGGCAATTAACAAAATAAACTTTAACTGTCATATCTTCAAATCATACTAAAATAATTGTAATTCACAAAGCAAGTTGAAAGCAAGTTGAAAATGTATATGGTTGACAAAAATAACGCAACACATTCAAGAAATATGAAGTTTATATATAAGTAAAGGAACTCTTATAGTGTTATATGAAGATAATGCAGCATGTATAGTACAACTAAAAGAAGCTCACATTAAAGGAGACATGTTAAAATATATTTCTTTTAAGTTTTTCTATACACATGATCTTGATAAAAAAAAAAAAAAAGAACAACAAATCAGTATTCAATAAATACAATCAAATGATGATATGACAAATTCATTTACAAAAGATTTGTCTACTTCAACATTTGAAAGATTGGTGCGAAGTATTGTAATGCATCGATTTAGAAACTTAAAGTGGTGTTTTTATGAGAGGGGTACAATTCGTAATATACTTTCATTCACTAACGTTTTGTACCTCTAGTTTTCCTATGAAGGTTTTTAATGAAACAGCTTCAAAGCGTATTATACAAAAAATGAACTATTTTCCTTCACTAAATTTTTATTCTTACATGATTTTTTCTGATAAGATTTTAACGAGACAAGTTCTTATTAATATCCTAGGGAAAGTGTTATGAATATTAGTATATGCACGTCTATAACTCTCACACATAATCTCTCATCTCATTATTTTCTATCTTAATTGTATAGTTTAATTCGTGATATAATCACAATTAAATTTTATAACTCATGTCCTTTAATGCATTAATGTAAGCCTATAAATAAAGATATGGTAAAAAAACAATATAAAAGTGAATATATTCTCTTCGGTCTCTAATACTCTCTTCTTCATTTTCATTCTCTACTTTTACTTCATTATATACTTTCTTTTATCTAATTTTATTATTATTGTTATTTGGGGAATACCACTTGGTACCTGCTGTTGGGGCTATTTATTATCATCGACACTGTTTATTGAAATAAAAAATTATAATTTTTTATCAAGACAAAAATATTATTTTAATTAAATAAAAAGTCCATATTTGAAGTAGAAAATTTCATATATATATATAATCCAAAGATTTGGTTGAATATACTTTTTTCGAAATATATTATAAAATGATTTAGTTTTAAAAAATTCATATATTACGTTTGAATGGAATATTTTATTAATTAACTAAAAATATTAAAAATAATCTTTTTTTTATAAATTTAATATTTTGTTAACTTAAAAAATATATTAAAAATGACAAATTTAACATTTTTTAATTAAATTGATGACATTAAAATTATTTGATATTTTTTAAGTAAAAAAAAAAGATAAATTTGGCATTATGTTTATTTATAACAACAAAAATAAACAGAAGAATTAGATAATATATCAAACCAAATTTAAAAGACTTCATCTTATATTTCTAGAAATCAACTATAATAATTTATCCATATATATAAACATTTATTATACAACCATGCAAACATGGAAATAAATACGGCGACAACATTTGTTTAATACGCAAATAGATGCGAGTGTACGGATTTATTTTCTTATTTACTCGAGATTTGAGATCTATTGTCGCCTTTTCTTGCTTAAGAATATAAGAAGTTTATCCATCTTTTCATCGATGAAGTTGAAAAAAGCTTGTCTCCAAGATTTCTTGAAAATCAAAGTGCCACAAACTCCCCAAAACCCCACAATGAAACCAAGAGCAACAGTAAGAAAGAACCAAATCTTGTCCAAATCATCATCTTCATCAATGTTTTCATCATCCAAACTGGGAACTGGAATTGAATTTTCCCCATCATCAGGGCATTCCCTTGGCAATGGCAGCCCGCAAAGCCCGGAATTACCTCCATAAATTGATGGATCATTGAGAGTTTGGAACTGGTTTGATGTAGGGATTTTTCCTGACAAGTTATTGTATGACAGATCCAAGTGATTCAAAAATGTTAAAACAGTCATGGTTTGTGGGATTGGACCTACAAGATTGTTCCTTGACAGATCAAGAGACTCTAATTTTTCCAACTTCCCAATCTGTGAAGGTATTCTTCCTGTCAAATGATTCATAGACAAATTCAAGGTCCATAGTTTAACAAGCTTTGTGAACTCCGTTGGAATCTCTCCTGATAAAGAGTTGTCTGAAAAATCAAGGTTGTTTACAAGGTAAAGAGTATTATAGTATTCAAGTACTCTTCCTTTCGCCACTATTCGCAGCCGACCTTGATATCTCACTGTATCAATGTCTGTAAGCTCAGTTTTCAGGCCGGTTAAGTTCCCTATGCATGAAGGAATTCTTCCTGACAGATTATTATGTGAAAGGTCCAATATGTGCAGATTAGAGAGATTACATATCTCTAGAGGAATACTGCTACTAAAGAAGTTGGACCGCATCCGTAAAATCAACAATGATTTCATGCTTTCTCCTATCCAAGCAGGAAGATTTCCAGAAAATTTATTGTCTCCTAAGTCAAGACTATCTACGAGAGAGCAATTTTTCATGGAATGAGGGAGTTCACCTGAAAGTTGGTTGTTACACAGGATCAAGAATCTAAGGTAAGTAAGAGAACCTATTGACTCTGGTATTGTTCCTGAAAGACTATTGTTCGACACATCGAGGATGTACAAGAAAGGCATGTTGTTCCAAAACTGATGGATTTCACCTGACAAGTTATTATTTGAGATAACCAAGGTTGTCAAAGTCTTGAGATTACCTATGGACAAAGGAATGGTACCATTTAGATAATTGAAAGAGATATCCAAGTCTGTCAAGAAAGGCATTACTTCACCAATATCATCTGGAATAGGCCCAGAAAACATATTAGATCTCAAGTAAAGTTTCTCCATGGTGGATGACCAGAGTGGAAGAGGACCCTCAAATTTGTTTGAACTCAGATCAACAACAGTCGCAGACTGAAAACCTGAGGAGTTGGGTATCATACCGCTTAATTCATTGTAGGCAATGTCAAGTTCATCTACATGCAAACCCAGCTGCCAAAACCAGTCTGGCATGGTGTCTGAGATTCCTGCATTGTTGAGCACCAAAGTGGCAAGTTCATTTTGATTTCTGAGCCAGGCAGGAAATGTTGGACCCAATTGACATGATCTGATTCTGATGTATGTGAGTTTAAAGGGAGGAATCCAATCAGACCTGAAAGTGAAAGCTAATGAAATATTTGGGGAGTCTTTATATAATTCTATCTCTTTTAGGCTTGATAGGTTAGCAAAGCTAGGCTCAGAGATAACTCCTTCCCACGAGTTCTCTGATAAATCAAACGCAACCAGAGAAGTGAGTTGGCCAAAACTTTCAGGAAACCTTCCTGTCATTTTGTTATAAGATAAGGAAAGCTCCTCCAAATTCGATAAGTTTCCGATGGATGGAGGAATTAAGCCCTGGAATGAGTTATGCCATAGATAGATATATCTTAAGTTCTTCAAAAATCCCAATGAAATAGGCAAGTATCCTATCAAATTGTTGTATCCAAGATTTAGAGACTCTAGCCTGCTGTTGTTGCATTCTG